>JAODAL010004904.1:0-150229 GCA_025379985.1 Phyllomedusa bahiana
AAATGGCCCCCGGGGTATTGAAGCAGTCTTCCCTCTCCCTCACGGATTTTTTAATTATATGCCCGCGCAGGCCAATTTGGAGAACACCTTGGCTCCCTTAGACGGTCAAAGATTTCCCGTAATTAGTGGCAACGGGTACCGGTTTTTTACGGTAATCTGGTTCAGACCCCGGTAGTCGATGCAAGGACGGAGAGAACCATCCTTCTTCTGTACGAAGAAAAACCCGGCTCCAGCGGGTGATGAGGACTTGCGAATAAAACCCTTTTGCAGGTTCTCAACGGATATAGTCCGACATGGCCTGAGTCCTGGTCTGGACAACGGGTAAACTCTGCCCCAGGTAGGACTGGCCCCGGGAAGGAGGTCAATGGGACAGTCATAGGGGCGATGAGGAGGAAGGGATTCGGCCTGTTTCTCCGAAAAGACGTCCGCGTAGTCCCGGTATTCTGTGGGAAGACCTGGCAGGGCCCGGGAAGACTGATGAGGTGGAATCCCCCGGGGACTGGCCGCGGAACTGAGAGACACGATTCTGGCAGTTGGGGCCCCACCCGTAGAACCTCCCCGGTCTCCCAGTTGAGGGTCGGGGGCATGGAGCGCAGCCACGGAAGACCCAAGGGGGATCGCTGAAGGCAAACCGAGGGAGGACATAGAAGGTGATCTTCTCCTTGTGTAAAGCCCCTACGCGGAGGGACAATGGCTTGGTTACGTGCCGAATGGCCTCACTAAGAAGCTCGCCACTCACGGAGGATATCACCAGGGGCTTCTCCAGACGGGTCACCGGAAGGCGATACTGGGACACCAGGGCGGCGTGAATAAAGTTCCCGGCGGATCCAGAATCCAGAAAGGCGGGTACCCGAAAAGTGAGTCCGGCACCAGACGAGACCTCAACCTCCATAGTAAGGCGTGGAGAGGAAGTGTTCACACCTAGGGACGCCTCTCCGACATAACCTAGGTGCGGGCGTTTCCCTGCCGCTGAGGGCGAAGCGGGCAACCATTGCGAAAGTGATCCGGGCTGGCACAGTAAAGGCACAATTTTCTTGGGCCCACGGCGGACAGCTTTCCTGTTCGGAACAGGGTGTGCCCGGTCCACCTGCATGGGTTCTTCACTGGTAGGGATCGGAAGGGACAGCTGTGGTCTTTGGGAAGAAGGAGTCAGGCGAGGCCAGACGGCTGTGGTCGGGCGAGAATCACGTTCCTGGCGTAGTTCCTATTTGCCGCTCGCGATGCAACATCGATCCGAGTAGTTGCTAGGTGGGATCAGCTCGCTTAGGCGAGGATGGGATCTCTCTAGGCCGCGAGGGCATCCTTAACTCTTGCGGTCAAGCCCGTTTTGAAAGTGGCATATAGTGCGGCCGTCGTTCCAGGTAAGCTCTGATGCAGGGCGAAACGAACTGCGTAGTCGCCGAACTGAGGAGTCACCCTGGCGAAGATTCAGTTAATAGAGCGGTCTCTGAGAGGATGCACGTGCCGGCTCTTCATAGACACTGCGGTACTCTGAGAGGAAAAGCCTGTAGGTCCGTCAGTCACCGGGATCTGCCCCAGGTCTCAGAGAGGGGTGGCCCAAAGCTCTTAGGCCTTCCCGGGACAGCAGACTCGACCACGAAGGCCACCTTAGAACGGTTCAGTGGGGAATTGTCCAGCCATCACTCAACGTGCATCGAGCACTGGGTAAATAATCCCCTGGCAAAGTTTGAGTCCCGTCAACCTTGTAGGTAGTGGTAAGCGTTAGCCGAAAGTCCGAGGTGCTGGCGAGAAGGTGTCGCCACAGGCGGAGAGTCGGCGAGCTGTTTGGTTAGCCAGGAGCTGATGCAGCATGGCGGACAACTGGTTCAGCTGCTGGGCTTGTTGCGCTAGTTTGATGTGACTGCTGAGCACTATCGCGTGAGATCCGGTTCACTGGGCAGAGGTACCTTGGCGGGATCCATGGCCGGATCTTACTGTAACGAATGCAGGTAGTGGATACGCTTGAACCACCGCAAGCGATGGTGTAAGCCGTACCAGGGCGACGGAATCATAAGTAGACCCCCCACGGTTTTCACCAGTGCCCCGCGCAAAGCGGGATGGAATTTGCTGCGCGGAGAACTACCAGGTCGTCCCACTGGCGTGCACTTGCTTGCGTGGCAGCCAAGCAGCGCGTGAGTACAAAATTCGTGAGACGTAGGCGAAAAGTCGAGGGACAGGCAAGGAAGGTCCAGGGCAGGCGGCAATGGTACGTGGTCAAAGACACAGAGCGAAGACGGTTCGGTTCCACGGACGTCAGGAAACAAGCAGAAGAAGCTTTCTCTGAAGGAAGAGTAACGCACTAAAGATCCGGCAAAGGTGACCGGAGAAGGGGGTTGTTAAATAGGATTCACCTGCAGACCTTAACCAACTAATGGGAGTTAATGTCCCCTTTAAATCTTTTTATTTTCCTGGAGAGCGTGTGCGCGCGCGACTAAGGCGCGGGCATGCGCACTCCTGCCGGCCAGGAGAACGGGAGGACGCGGGAGCGCGGAGGGAGAGGTAAGGGGCAGCGGGACCCGACCCGCGGGACCGGCAGGGGGCCGCCGGACCACGGGGGTGTGCGCACACAGCGACGAGTGCGCCCGCAGCCGGGAGAGGGGCTGCGGGACAACATCGTGACAACAATGGTTTGTAGGAATTTGTAATGCATTTAAAACCTAAAATGGGTCGGTCATCGACCTAACGGGCCTCTTCACACGGGCTTATTTCGCCGTCGGATTTGACGACGGATTGACGATCGTCCCAATCGTCGGCAAATCAGTCAGAAATAAGTAATAGCACCTAATTTTCTATTATTTCAATAGAAAAATACGGCTCGTCGTTTCACACCGACGCGTATTTCCCGTGCCGGTATTGCCGCCCGGGGATTGACGACGGCATAAGGACGGTAAAACAATGAGCATGTCAATTATTTACGGACGGATTCACCATACAATGGAATGGAGATCGGTGAATCCGTTCAGGAAATCAGTTACAAATACGTGCCACACTTAGTGGGGCACATATATTTGCAACTGATTTTCATGATTTCAGAACGTATTTACGATCGGCAATCCGATGTAAATACGTTCTGAAATAAGCCGTGTGAACGAGGCCTAACACTAGAGGAAGGATAGTGAATCATTTACATACAAAATTAATCAATCATGTGTATCATATAATAAACGTGAAATCCATACTGTATAAAATCTAATAATCCGTTATAAAGTGTAACAACAATAGCAATACATGTAAATTTGTAAAAATATATAAATATATATCGCAGCATAATTCAAAAAAGTGTACAAGACATAATTAGTTAATTAATTCACCACAAGTGTTAAATATTATAATCAAAAACCATGTGAAAGAACACTCACCCAGGAAATACAACACTAAGCCCATTCAAGGGAGCTCGGTGCGGTTTGTAGGTGCGCATTGACAGTGATGCAAAAAAACGTCATTCTATTGCCCACTGCCAGTACTCATAGGACAAAAAGGTTCTCACAGCGGCATGCGTTCAGAAAACCGTGCATGCGCACCAAACAGTAGATACCGGCAATATGGCAGTAAGAGATACAAGCCCAAAATACAAGCGCTTTTACTTGAAAGACAAAGATTATCCAATAAAAAAATAAAATAAAACAAAGGATGGTGTGATCAAAACATATTCAGGAACTGTTAGTGCAATATAAACCCCAATAACCGAGAGCTATTCAGGGACTCACAGATACTTCACAGGGGCTAAAGACACAAAGCAGTGTGACCCTAATAAGGGACCCACAACTCAGTATACAGTTTAAGAATATTACCACTGCAACACATATTAATGTACAGGCGACACACGGAAACCAAAACAATAAACCCTCCACGTCCAGACCAGAATAACATCTAATGTTATTCCCCATAGAGAGACAACAGAACGTACTCATAAATGAATCCTTTTTAAAGTAATTATAAATTCTAAGGGGGTCGCAAAGCCAATTGGCAGCGCTATTACACATATTCCATATATTACACACACCAATAAATGATATAAATAAATAAAAAAAAAACAAAAAAAGAAAAAAGAAAAAATTATATACGAAAAAATCTTTTTTTTATTAAAAAAAAATAAAAAACATATATTAAACAGGACTATATGTTTCATAACCCAGGTGAGAATTCTTTCATTACAAATCCATTTATATTCTCAAGATCCTGAAGTTAATCTGAAAAAAAATAATAAAAATAAATTAAAAACAATATAAAGGTATTCACAACCTCAATACAAGAAAGGAACCAGAAATCATGAACAGACAGAAGAATAGCGACTATCACATGTTAGCAGTATCTTGAAATCAACATTTAAACCTACAGGCTGTAACGTATTCATATGAAAAATCCAATATTATAACTCTATAGTTTTAAAGCAGTAACACGATACCTCTCCTCTCCTATGCAATGGGATATAATCAAGGAGCATAAACCTCAGATCTTTTTCACAATGCCCCGCTTCAGCAAAATGTTTCGACACCGGTAAATCCATTCTCTTCTTCCTAATACAGTGTTTCTCAACTCCTGTCCTCTGGACCCACCAACAGGTCAGGTTTTCAGGATTTCCTCAGTATTGCACAGGTGATATCATTTTGTCAGTTACATCTGCACAGGTGATATATTTTGGTGAGTGGCATCAGTGGGAGATCCTGAAAACATGACCTGTTGGTGGGTCCTGAGGACAGGAGTTGATAAAACACTGTCCTAATAGTATATCTATGTTGATTAATGCGGGTTTTCACACTGCATCTCGTTTCTCACATGTATAGCAATTACATGGACACCACAGGCCATAGATGGACCAAATCTTGACGTACAAGTAAGATAGTATTTAATATTTTATACTCAGTACAGTCTGGGATGTACAAAAACTATTACCTTTGTTGCATTAATGGACAGTTGACACAAGAAAGTCAGGAAAAGAACCTTTTCTAGATACTCCAAAATACATCTGTCTCCTAACATTTCTAAATCCAACATCAGATTTTACCAGATGATCTTTCAAATTCCTATTTCCTCCTGAATGACATAATTGACATATTCATAAATTCACTAATCTCACCATGAGATCTTTGAACAATTGGCCAAAACTTACGAATAACATTAGTGATCCTACCACTGTAATCACTGTAAGTGGAAATAAAAGGTATCCTGTTCATCTGTTTGTGTTTATTCCTCAAAATATCCATTCGAGACAAATTTTTAACTCTAGATCGATGCATGGATAAGAGTTTATCTGGATAACCACGTTAACGTGAACGAAAATGATTAATCATTCTATCTAATGCTACATCCACATTCCTTTCTTGATCAACAATTCTTCTTACTCTAAGCATCTGGCTAAATGGTAATGAGTCAATCATACATCTTGGATGGCAGCTCTCATAACGTAAGACCGTATTACGGTCAGTACTCTTTATAAACAGATCAGTATGTAACTGATTTTCACCAACAGAAGCACTGATTTTTTCACTTTTATACTCAAATTGGAGTGCTGTGGATTTTTCCATTTTATATATATAAAATATTATAATATATATATTATATATATATAATATATATATATATATATATATATATATATATGTATATGTATATTGTAAGCAACCAGCAGGAAAGATAGTGGATGGAAGATATGTGCCGGGTAGGATGCTGCAAATAGTAGGGAAGTTCCAGGGAAGCCAGTCCAGTGGTACATCCCGGCCTTTTCAAAAGTCTGAAGGACAGCAGGAGAACTGCACTAGTGGGGCCCACCAAGGAGCCGGACCTTGGTGGGGGAAAACAGCAGTATAATTAAGTAACCATAGGTTACTTAGATGTTTGTGTATTTTAGTATAGCTGCTGTGCAGCTTTATTGGGCTGCTTTTTATGAACGGCTGTAGCGTGGGTGGGAGGCCGTTCACCCCTCCGGTCCGGGCTTTACCGGTATCCCTAGGCCTTTAAAGCCTGTGCAGGAAGAGACCAGGTGAGAGAGTTAACCTGATGCTAAAGGAGTGTTTGGAAGCACTTGTCTCCAGAGAGTGCTGAGCAGGAGAGAGGAGTCTGCTACGGACCCCTGAAACAGACCTGTGGGTCTTCTACAAAGGAAGTTCACCAGCCACGGTGGAGTACATGTTTGATTTCCTTTTGATGCTGGACTTAACCTTTGCTTTGCTGCGTGTTATAAGGCTGAAGTAAGCCTGCTGCCATAGACTTTATGTTATTACTTCTGTTTGTTTTGCCGGTGAAAAATAAAACCCTATATTTTTGTTGCAACCTACCCGCTTGTGCCTGCCTCTGTGACCGCTAGTCCCACAATATATATATATATATATATATATATATATATATATATATATATATATATATATATATATATATATATATATATATATATATATATATATATAAATAAATCAAAAAAATTAATGTTTGGTAAAGTAGTATGGTTCCTAAAAACCCATCCATATACGGCAAACGCCAGCTGTTGCACACACATTCAATCCAGTTTATATAACTCCTCAGGTGCCACCATCACTATAGAGAGTAAGTATACTCTTTCTATAATAGAATGGCTTTCTACCCTTGATACCACTGAAGAATGTGTTCAGTTGTTATTGCAGATGGAGGCTTAATGAGGATTTCTAGGTCTGCCACGTTGGTGCTCCAATTACATCCTGCCTAATAAGTATTTCAGTAAAGTATATTGTACAAATGATCAAGATATAGCATATTTAGGTAGGTTCTACCATGAACGAATATTGGATGCATAGGTTGCTCGCAGCTAGCTGTAAGCCAATTATGCATGAGAAGAAAGAAGGAAGTGCTTATGGATCTTATCCCAATCCACATTCAGATGTTACAGTTTTTCTTACATCCCTTCTAGGAGCACAATAATGTGGAGTTTCTGTGCCCTGTGGACTGTAGGACAGATGGATTTTTAATGAACCTGCTCCTCTATATAATATGGTCCCAGACTCCTCCTCTTGCATGTTTTTATCTGTCCTTTGGGTCATAGGATAGGTGCTCTAAGACCATGTTAGAGTTAACCCTGTACACTTTGTGGTCATTTACTGTTTCTACATATGCTCATGTCTTATATGTATAAAGTTACTGTCAGGAAAAGAGGTGGGTTCTCGTGATCACCACAAGCGATGGTATAAGCAACATTAGGGCTTATAAGAAAACTCTACCCACATAAGAAGCTCGGCCCAATCATCCTGATGGGAGGACACAAAATGTCGGATATAAGTCCTGAGTATCTATCTACTTGCGCATTGAACTAAGGATGACAGGCAGAAGAGAAATTCAGCTCGATTTGGAAAAGGGAACTGAGGGTTCGTCAGAATATTGATGTAAATTGCACTCCACGGTTGGACACAACGTGAAGAGGTAAACCATGCAGATGAAAGAGGCATTTATAGAAATAAGTTGTGAGCTGAGGAGCGGTGTATAGATCTGGGAGAGGTCTAAAGTGAGACATTTTTGAAAAACAGTCAGTAGCCACTCACATGACCGTACAGGCAGCAGAAGGAGGCAAGTCGGTAATAAAGTCCATGGCAATGTGTGTTCAGGGCCTCTCAGGAATCGGCAAAGGCAATAGTAGGCCAGCGGGTCTCTGATGTGTAGCCTTATAATGGGCACAAGTAGGACAGGTGGACACAAAATCCTTGACATCCTGGGAAAGATCTTGGCCCCACAAAGTGGGTCTAAAAAGGTCGGAGATCAAAGGTAGTAGGTACCAGTTTTTTATGGTTATCTTTTTAAGGGACGGAGAGGACTATAATTTTTTCTCTACAAAAAAGAACCCTGCATTGGTTGGAGAGGAAGACTTGTGGATGAAACCTTTCTTTAAGTTTTCCTTAATATAGGCAGACATGGCTTGGGTCTTGGACATGGCAGTGGATAAACCCTAGCCCGATCAGGCATTGTGCCCTTCAGGAGGTCAATTGGACGGTCATAAATCATGTGAGGCGGAAGAGACTCTGCTTGCTTCTCACAGAAGACATCAGCAAACTGGAAGACCTGGTATTGGAACTGGAAGCGTTAGTGGCTAAGCTGCACGCACAAGTCAGGGTGCCATAAGGCAGCAGGAATGGCATTCTTTTTCCCAGCAGGTGACCTCACCCATTTGTCAGGTGAGCATGGGAGCATGATGCTGTAACCAAGAACCTGAGGAGGAACGAGGCAACACATAAAATATTATTTTCTCTCTATGCAATTCCCCCATTTGAAGTGTGAGAGACTCGGTATGAAACCGAATGGAGTCTCTCAGGAATTCTCCGTTGATGGACTAAATTAATAATGGTTTGTCCATACAGACCACAGAGAGACAAAACTTGGCCACCAGAGAAGTGTCCACAACATTTCCGGCTGATCTGGTGTCCAAGAAAGTTGAGACTTGAACTGTGGTACCAGACAAGAAAGAGAGCAGGACCGACATGGTCAGACATGGAGAGGTAGAATTCACACCTAGGGATGCCTCACCCATGAAGTCTAGGTGTGAGAGTTTCCCGGACGCAATGGACAGTCTTTAATGAAATGCTTGGAGCTGTTGCAGTAGAAGCAGAGGCACTGCTGGCGAAAATGAGAGCGTTCTTCCATGGTTAGGTGGGCTCTAGCCACTTGTATAGGTTCATCAGAAGATACCATTGGTGGGGGAAGTGGGGGAAGTGGAGGCCTTTGGAAGCAAGGCATGGAAGTTGATATGGCTGAGCGGTTTTGCATTGCATTGGAGCTTTTACTGTCTCTCAGCAAAGCTTTGATTTCTAGATGAAAAAGTTCATCTAGGGAAGATGGGACGTCACGGCCGGTTAGTTAAAGGAGTTGTCTCCCCACAGGGTTTCCAAAGAATGCAGGGAAAGAAAATTTCTCTGTCACTTCCTGGTTCATACTAATTTGCATAAGCTCCATGCATGTTACGCATAAGTCCCTGCTTTCAGATGCTTATTAGATTAGATTAGCTTCTCAAACTACTCGAAGGACTTCTTATCTGATCCCCAAAACAAAAGCCCTAATTACAGAGCTGTTTACTTGAGATAAATCAAGCTTTTTACCATCTGGCAGCACAGGACACTGACTGACACTGCCAACCTGTGTGATGACTCAAATCTCTGTTATTTTCATTGAAAAAACAGCCCAGGGGATTTGTTTTCTACGGTTAGTTTTACTGAGGGAACTGAAATAGCCACAGAGGTTTAAAAAAATTCATTGTATCTCTTTAGGGAAAAACAGAGGAACAATGCAATATATTTGGAAAATGTCTTTATTTTGTGTTCCCTACAATTTGAAAGCTATTCTTTGTAGCGAGACAACCCCTTTAATCTTTAATTCTCCCGGTGAGCTTTATTGTTTGTAGGTAGAAATAGTTGCCCTATTTAAGGAAGTCTTTCATTATAGTTTCTTGGGACTATCAGACTGAGGTTAACCTGACCCTAGGGGCACACTAACCTTTCCCAGAACTATATCCTACTCTATGCTGTTAGGGTGATACACCAATCTCTCTAACTTTTTATGAATATAGCCCACTGAGGAATTCTTTCTGAATGAAACGTGTCTGAGCTCTCTTTTTCTTCTTCTATTTGTCTATAGAATAGGTTTTGTGTAGGGTATATTAGGCTAGTTTTTTTGGAACCACCCTTTTTGGGTCGTTTTCTCCTGCTATTGTAGGGATAGTTTAGTTTTACTATTTTTGTATACCTAGCCTGGGCAATTCAATTCCCCAATACGCCATTGCAGTTGAGGATATCATTCACCCATTCCATCCCAGGAAGATTTGCCATACAGGACTAGTGTTGAGTTTTTGCGTTGGTTTATCAAGACCCGATCGATAGTGGGATAGTCGGCCCGCTATCGAAAAGGGTTTTTTCGATAGTGGGGCATCAAATTATGCGCGTTTGACTTTTAAAAGTCTATGGGAGAGCAAAAACACCTTTCTTTTTAAACCCCCAAAAAAAGGCTGGAGAAGCTAAAAATTTTAAACATCCAAAAACAGTAAAAATGGATAGTGCAAACATCTTAGGAAACCCACACTTAGGTTATAAAAGTAAACGGGAAAAAAAAAGAAAACGGGGAACCAAATTTACTATCCCTGTCTTTTCCCACACCCTGCCTTTTAAACCTGTTTCCCCCACAAAATTAAAAATTTGCCAGAAAGGAAAGTATGGTTTAAAAACCCATTGTTACTTGAACAGGAATTGAAAATCCCTGTCCTGGAAGCGCTTTAAAGGCCCCCAAAAACCTGCATGACCCCCACTTTTAAAAAAGTCCCAGAAAAAGGGAAAGTATTTCCCCCATCATTCTTAGTTAAAAGGGGACTTAAATTACCTGACCTGGGCCACAGCTTTGACCCCCAAAAAACCTGCATGCCCCCCACATTTAAAAATGGCCCGGAAAAAGGAGTTTTTTAAACCCCACCTTTTTTAGTTTCACTGGACATTGCCCCCCACTTTTAAAAAAGTGCCGGAAAAAGGAGCTTTCAACCACCAATTTATTTTCAGGGGAAAATTGATTTAAAAACCTGTCCTGGGCCCACTGCGGGGCCCCAAACCTGCTGACCCCCATTTTTAAAAAAGGGTCCCGGAAAAAAAGGAGTATTTAACCATCATTTTTAGTTAAAATGGGACTTTTTTCCCCCCTTTTTTTTTTTTTTTTTTTTATTTTCGTTTTTTTTTATTTTTTACCTTTTTTGTTTTTTTTTTTTTTTTTTTTTCTTTTTTTTTTTTTTTTTTTTTTTGGGGCCACAGCGGGCCCCCCAAAACCTGCATGACCCCCACTTTTAAAAAGTGGGGAAAAAAAAGGGTCTTTCAACCACCTTTTTATTTTTCCTGGACATTGATTTTACCTTTTCCGGGGGGCCACGCATGACCCAAAAACCTTTGCATGCCCCCCACTTTTTTAAAAATTTTGCCGGAAAAAGGGAGTTTTTTAACCCACCTTTTTTATTTTTCCTGGACATTGCTTTTAACCTGCCCGGGGCCCACAGGCTTTGGCCCAAACCTGCATGACCCCCACTTTTTAAAAAAGGGGCCGGAAAGGGTTTTTTCAACCACCATTTTATTTTTCACGGACTTTGACTTTTACCTGTCCTGGGCCAAGATGACCCCCAAAACCCTGCAGGGGACCCCCCCCTTTTTAAAAAAAGTGGGGAAAAAAAGTGTTTTTCCCAACACCCCTTTTGGGTTTCACTGGACTTTTGACATACCTGTCCGGGGCCACAGCATGAGCCCCCAAACCTGCATGCCCCCAATTTAAAAAGTGCCAAAAAAAGGGGAGTCTTTAAAAACCCCAAAATTTTATTTTGAACTGGACATTGACTATCCCGGCCCGGGGCCCAAACAGATGAGCCCCAAACCTGCAGGGAACCCCCACATTTAAAAAGTGCTGGAAAAAGGAAGTCTTTCAACCCCATTTTAGTTTCACGGGAAACATTGACTATCCCTGTGGGGGGCCCACGCATGAGCCCCAAACCCTGCATGACCCCCACTTTTAAAAAGTGGGGAAAAAGGAGTTTTTTAACCACCTTTTTTTATTTTCAGGGGACATTGACATACCTGTCCTGGGCCAAAAGCATGACCCCCAAACCCTTCCCATGCCCCCCCTTTTTAAAAAAGTCCCGGGGAAAAAGGAGTTTTAAACCCCTTTTTTAGTGGAACTGGAAATTGACATACCTGTCTGGGTCCAGCTTGCCCCGGGGCCCGGATTTTCATGGGTGCGGTGAAACCCCCAAGGGGGCGCCCGGTATCTAT
Source organism: Phyllomedusa bahiana (assembly GCA_025379985.1). NCBI lineage: Eukaryota > Metazoa > Chordata > Amphibia > Anura > Hylidae > Phyllomedusa > Phyllomedusa bahiana. Next base: position 11,742 of record JAODAL010004904.1, read on the forward strand.
TAAACCGCAGGTTTTAAAATGCCCTGATGACGAAAGAAAACAAAAAAAACTGTGGGGGCTGAAGCAGAGTGCAAAAGGGGAAGTGTGAAGAACTCCACCCCTTTCCTCTTTTCCACGCCCAATAATGGGAAAGCGCTTGCCCCTCCGTATGAGTGGGAAAACCAATTTGGGCCCTTAAATTGGGAAAATTTTAATGGTGGTTACGTTTCCGGGTTAAAACCCAGGTGCCCTTTATCCTTGGCATTCTTTTTTTTCATTTTACTCACCGTGCTGGAGGAAATGGTTTTTGTACTTTTTTATTTCTGCCCGTGCCCCATACTCCATGCCCTAGAAAAACCCTAAATCTGGTAAATTTTTTCCTGTACCCTTCCTTGTACAATTCAGGGGAATTTTTTTAAAAGCTTTTTTGGTACTTGCAAGTTTTTTAGTACTTTTATTCTAAAAACTTTTTTTAAAATAGGTTGGAATCCCACCAGGTCTTTGTTTTTCTTTTTTTTCCCCTTTTTGTTTTAAAGGGGGTTGTCTAAATTTACGGGGAGTTGATGGCTAGGGTTAAAAGATCTTGCAAAAACAAAGTCATTTTGCAATATGTGTTTTTTAAAAACAGTGTCCTACCATTCTTTTTTTCTGACACCCACCTCCCCCTTGAGCCACTTTTGCCCCAATTGTGAAAAAAAAAAATTTGTCTGTTAGAAAAATTTTTTTTGAATGGGAAACCTGAAAGTTATAGTGATGTCACAAAAAAATTCCCCCAAAAAATTTTAAAAGCATGCCCCTTTGGGCCATTTTTGGTAAATTTTGTGAAAAAAAAAAATTGGTTTTTAGAAAAAACTTTTTTTTGGAATAGGCCTGTAGTTTAGCTGCATTTTCACAGCAAAAGCCCCAAAAAAAAAAAAGCAGGGGGACCCTTGGCCATTTGGTCAATTGTGAAAAAACAAATGTCTTTTAAAAAAAAACAACATTTTTTTTTTTAATGGGGACCTGTTTGATTGCTGCATTCAAAGCACCCAGGGACCCAAAAAAATTATAAAAAGGACTTTCAGCCACTTTTAAAAAAATTGTGAGGGAAAATGCCACTTAGAACCCAAATTTCGTTAAAAAGGGGACCATGATTATTGCTGTATCTCCAGTTTACTTTGCCCCCCAAAAAATTTTTAAATATGCCCTTCTCAGCCACTTTTAAAAATTGTGAGGGAGAAATGCCACTTTAGAACCCCACATTTCTTTTCCCCAAAGGCCAAATTAATTATAGTGTATCTCCCCGGGAAAACTTGACCCCCCAAAAAAAAATTAAAATTTGACTTCTCCACACTTTTAAAAATTTGGTGAGGGGGGAAATGCCCTTAAAAGTCACTTTTCTTTTCCCAAAAAAAGGACCATGTTTAAATTGCTGTATCTCCGAAAATTGACCTCAAAACCATTGACAATGCAAAAAAATTCTTAAGTTTAAAGTGAGAAAAATGGAATCCGGTGTTGTATAAAACCCTTGCTGTTTTTTTACGGGTTCCCCCTCCCCTCCTAACCCCCCCCCCCCCCCCAAGCAAAACCAGAAAAAATGAGCTGTTGGGAAAAGAAAATAAAAATTGCAGTAAGAAATGTTTTTTTAAAAAAAGTTTTTAAGAGGGGAAACCCTTTTGTTTGGGGGGGGAATGTGAAGTAGACTGGCAACCCAATCGGTGACCTCGGCAATTTGGGGGGCCCCAAAAATCACAGAGATCCATTTCCTGATTCATCTTGATGAAAGTCAAACGATCCCATTATCTGTGGGGAAAACCGGGTGCGTTTTTCTGTTATGACCCCCTCCAAACTGTGGGTTTAAGGTTCCCCTCGATTTAAAGTGGCTGCTGGGCAGGACAACCCCTCTATGGCGTGGGGAGCCCGTCGGGCCATTCGTCCATTTTGGATAACCCCGAAGTCTATTGGGTTCCCGGAAAAAACATGCCCAAAACAACTGTGTTGAGACGCAGTTTGTGTTTCACCATGTTTTTTAAGCAACTCTGTGTGTTGGATGTGTTGGGCCCTGCATTGCATGCGTTGGTGAGGGGGGGTAAACAAAAAATTGCCAGAGGTCACCCATTAGGCTTAATTTTTTTTTGATAGGACCTGTATTTTTGCTGCATTTCAAAGCAGGGGGATGGGCACCAAAAAAAATTTTAAAAAAGGACTTCTCAGCCACTGTTAAAAAATTGTGAGGGGGAAATGCCACTTAAAGCCACCCTTTCTGTTACAAAGGACCATGAAATTTTTGCTGTATCTCACAGCTACTGACCCCAAAAAAAATTTTTAAATATGACTTCTCAGCCCCCATAAATTAAAAAATTTTGAGGGGGAAATGCCACTGAGAAGCCACAAATTTTTTTTCCAAAGGCCCATTTTTTATAGCTGGATCTAAAGCAACATGGAAACCCCCAAAAAAATTTTAAATATGACTTCTCAGCCACTATTAAAAATTGTGAGGGAGAAATGCCACTAAAGTCACATTTCTTTCCAAAGGCCCATGATTATTGCTTGTATCTCAGCAACAGACCTAAAAAAACCATTGACAATGCGAAAATTTTTAAAGATAAAGTGAGAAAATGGAATACGGTGTTGTCATGAAACCTTGTGTCTTTTACATTTCCCCTCCAGTAAAACCACCCCAAAATAATGTTGGGAAAAGAGAAAAAAAAATTGCGTAAAAATGATCATTTTAAAAAAAGTTTTCAAGAGGACCATTTCTGTTTGGGGGGAAAAATGTAAAAAAAGTAGCCCCGGCAATAATCGGTGACCCGGAAAATTGGGGGCCCCACAAACATATCAGAGATCCATCCCTGTTATTTGTGAAAGTAAAAACGACCACATTATTGTGGAAACCCCCCGGATGCTTTTGCTGAAATGACTCCCCCAGCTGTGCTGAAGGCCCGCTAGATATGAGCTGGCTGCTGGGCAGGAAAAACCCTCTATGGGTGACGAGCCAGCTCGTCCCCATTGCCCATTTTGGATACCAGAAGTCTTTTGGGCCGGAACACAGCAAAAACATGGGTGTTGGACGCAGATGTGTGCACCATGATTTTAAAGTTTCCTTTTGTGTGTTGGTGTGTGCCGGCATTTGCGTTAGTGAGGTGGTAAACAAAGTTCCCGAGGTACCCTTGGGCTTTGCCCCCTTCCTGCTGTGCCGGACCCCTTTGGCCCTTACTGTGTAGTCGCTGATGTTGTTCCCCCGTGAATTTGGGGAACGGAAGCAGAGCAACGATGTCTCCAGTTGTCAATCAGCAAGGTCTCCTTTTCCCTGCTTTTTACTCTCTTTTGGGTGGGTAAAAGGAAAATGCTGAGTTTTGTTTTGTACCGGGGACCCGGGAGGGGGCACCCAGTAATGTTTTCATTTTGAGGGCCCTTTAAATGGAGGGTATGTTGGGGGAAAAAATGGAGATCCAACACTCATGTGAGAGATGGAGCCTTGTTTCCCCCTGCTCTGGGTCGAGGGGCCTAGCAAACTGATTTTCCTCTCTTCCTCCTCCGCTCAAATTCCCGCCAAACCCTTTTTCCAAAGGCAGGGACGCGGTAACGTCGGTGTTCGGGAAATACCTCCTCCTCCTCCTCCTCGCTGTCCCCCCCAGTTTTCAAACAGCCCGACTTCCCTGGGATGCACCCGAGAGCGTGTGCCCCCTTTGCACTACCCCCTGGACCCCGAACCACTCCAAATGAAGCCGATGAAAATTTTGAAATGTCGGGCCTTGTGGATTTGACAGAGAGAAAGCTCCGTGTCCATCTGTGTCCGTCTCCTCCTCCGGCTGGCGGACCTGTTGTTTCGAGTGCCCAACGTTCGTTCCGAACAAAGATCACCCAATTTTGCTGAAAAGGGGGCATTGTCTGCATGCCCTTTTGGTTTGGCTTTTAAAAAGGGCGTATGGTGCAGACTCTTTCCCCTGCCTCCACCTCGGTGGCTCTACACCCGAGGCCGCCCCGCTGCTTGTTGGGCCCATGGTCATTGTACTGCGTGATGCTTGCGCTGCTGCCACAATCGTGGGCATGGGGGGGTGGAATTCCAGCGGTTGCCACGTCAACAATGAGACGATTGCGGGGAGGCTGAGCTGACGCTGCAAACGGCCAGGCGGGTGAGCAGGGTGCGAACGGGGAAGTGCAAATTTTTAACTTGAGCCTTCCTCAGCAGGCAGTCCAGACCGGGTAGCTCTTTAGAAATTTTGGAAAACAAGGTTCATGACATGTCCCGGAAGGGTGTGCTCCAGCTCCGATCTTAAGGGTGTCCCGAGATTTTGCCCCTTATTCACACCACTTGCCTGGATAAGGTTTTGGAACCCAGCCAGCGCTCGGTTCGTTTCGGAGAGCCGTCCACAGTTTTGGGCCCGTGTGGGAGGTCTCCAAGACAGATTCATTTCAACCGCCTGGGTTTTTCTGGGCACGTGATGCCCCCAGAGGACCTTGGGGGAAAGAAACCCCCACCATCCTGGGTTTTGAAAAAGGGTGCACCCCAGCCTGGAGCCACCTAAACCCCCGAGACATCCACCCGCTCCCCCCCCTGATGTACAGAGATATGCGCCTTGGCCGTGCATATAGTCCATGTGCGGTGGTTTTAGATGGACTTTTCCGGCCCCCAATGAGACAAGCGTTGAAATTTTAGGGTGACACGGGCGGGCCAGGGGGGACGGCTTTTTTGGAAAAAAAAAGCCTCCTCGGCATTGGGATTGGGGGCGGCAAGGGCCATGCGTGGGGGAACCATCTGTGTCCACCAGACGGAAAGGCAACATTTCCAAGGCCAAAAAACCTGGCAATGGACATTCGGTTTTGGCTTTGGGATGGTTTGGGTTTTTGTGTTTTTCTGCTCCCACCGGAAAGACGAAGGCTGCCTGTAGGGTGGCCGCCCGTACGGCATACAGGTATCAAACTGAGGGAGGAGAAAGGGGGAGGAGGGTCTTGGTGGTTTGTGGTGGTACTCGGGCCCCACGGGGGAGGTGAAGCGGAGGCGATCCTGATCATGACTCTGAGAACATGGGCAACTAAGGAATGTTGGTGGTGGGAGGAGGAGGCGGAGACAGAGGGTGTGACAGTGGGTTTGGGGGAAAGGGTCGGTTTGGGCCCTTTTTTTGGCCAAATGGTTTCCTCCCTTTTAAATATGCATTCGCTGCATGTGACAAGAATGTTGGTGGTGGTTTAACCACCTAAGGTTTTGCCTTATTATGCGTTTTCGGCAAAAGGGGGCATATGAAATCGCTGGGTGAAAGAGGCTTGCTCAAAGAAGGGCCCCGGTTTAAGGTCCTGGACCTTTTTGACGGCGATAAGCAAAGGCGGGGTTTGCACTTACCCTGGCCGGCGGAAAAATATCACGGACTTCTGCGACCGCCCCCTCCCCTTTATGAGGCGGAACCCGTACTGACACTACCCCATCGTCTTCCTCCACTTCCAGTGATGAAGCGCTCGCAAGCAAATTCCTGACATTCTGCATCCAGGAGCTGCGGGCTACAGGCACGTGGGACTGGCAGGCGGGGCCGACCGCCCGGGATTTTGCCGATTGACGGGCTTCCTTCTCCCCCCTCTGATGGCATCATAACGGCTTCAGAGCAGAGAAAAATCATCCTCTTTGGCCTCTTGATCTTTTAACATGCCTTCTGACCCCAACCGCATTTTGTCATCAAAGAGGTCGTCAAAAAAATGGATTATCCACAGTGGTGGTCACACGAGTTGATATTTGGGCTGCTTCATTTTGGATGGATCCCTGGTGATGCTGAGGGCGACATTTGTGGGCCGTGACTGGGGGGACGAGGAGGTAAGACTGTGGATCAGGTTGCATTAAACCACTGAAGGACAGATTGGCGACACTGTTCGTTATGAGATTCACATGGCCTGACCCAGCGATGACAGGCCTGACGGTCCTGCAACGAGATCCCTGGCATGCGTGTTGTCGCCAGCACTGGAAGGAGCACCTTCCCCTCGTACCTCTACCTGCATGTCCTACCCCCCTCTTTGCTCGCTTACCACCTGAATTTCGCTCCATTTTCAGAAATATAGACATTTGAGAAGGTATGGAAGAGTTTTGGAAAGTCTCTTATTAAAAGACGGCAGATCACAACTATTCTCAAATCCCTCAAATCAAAACAAAATTGCTGGATTCAAATTTAACTGCAAAGTAGATCTATGAACAAGGCTTGACTGACAAAAAGTGAAAAAAACACCTGTCTGAAATGTATACGGATATTAAAAGGTATTTTTGCCACCTTTCAATTCACCTGTGGTGACTTCAAAATTGCTGGATTCAAATTTAACTGCAAAGTAATCTATGAACAAAGCTTGACTGACAAAAAGTAAAAAAACACCTGTCTGAAATGTATACGGATTTAAAAGGTATTTTTGGCACCTATCAATTCACCTGTGGTAACTACAAAAATTGCTGGATTAAAATTTTTAAACTGCAAGGTGGCTCTATCAACAAATCTGGACTGGGCAAAAGTGCAAAAAAACACCGTATCTGTAAGGGTATTTGGATAATAAAAGGTATTTTTTGGCCCACCTTTCAATTCACCTGGGTGCTACAAAATTGCTGTATTCACATTTAAGTGAATTGTGCCTCAATGAACAGAGCTGTAGTGCGCCAAAGTGAAAAAACACGTATCTGTACCCCCCCCCCCGCAGGCGCGCTCTTCCCCCGGTAGATGCTCCTTTAACATTCTCTTACTAAAATAAAATCTTCCAATCTCTGGGTCTAATTTGTAAGGATCACAGCTAACAGTAGAGCTTTCTCTGTGAAGAAATAGAATAATTTTTGCTGAGCTGTTTGGACACAGGCAGAGCGCACGTCCTCCCTGCTATGAGACGCTGGGGGAGACATGGTTCATATGAACAGGAAGGGCTGGGTTTTGAGCCAATCGCAAACCATAAAACATCCCAGTCATGACGTCGCACACAAAATCCACCCTGCTCTATTCTGTAAGCTGATTTGCTGGCCGCCAAAAGACAGGAAGCGCCGAAAATGGCGCCATCTTAATAGATGATGCACAGATTTTAACCTAAATTATCGCATTATCTAAAAATTTCGATCAACATAAAAACTATGCCGATTTCAACTTTGTCGATAATAAACGCTCAACACTAATTATTGGCGCATCATACAATTTTGCCATGACATGACCCCACATGGCGCTTTCAAAAGTGTTGTGTCTGGCGCAGGTTTCACCAAGTTTAGCCGTATGACTATTCATAAATCAATAGAACAGAGATACGACAGGGTTTTTTTGGCTCAAAGCACACTAGAACCTGGTGCAGCCCCATTCATACATGTCAATCTTAATGTTACTTGGTCTAAATCTCCCATTAGAGGGTGCTGTCACACAGACTAGGAATGCTGCTGTCTCTCTATACCAAACACACTTGTGGTAATATGGCAGGTTTCCATCTGTTTTATGTAAGCATGAAGACTTGCCCAACGCTTGGTTACTCAGTCTTTCAATCATCAATCACTTAAATCTATGGGGCTTCCATACTAGGCAGACATGCCACACAAGGGCAGAATTACCCAAAGCTATTTTGCAAACCACCCACAAACCAACGCAAGCAATGCAATAATATAACACAGTGCATACAATATATTTGTATTTTATATTTTGCATGGCATAGTTATCTATCTTACAATTATAAGAAAAATTATAATGGCCAAATTAAATGGCCAAGTTTTCCAATTATTCTCTAAATTTTGATGTTTTTAAAAAATAAATACAGACCAATACTTATAACTATCGTACAGTGTAATGGGTCAAAAAAAATCTTTGAATCATTTGGATAATTAGAAGCAAAAAGTAATTACCACATAAAGTTACATGTGTCAAAATTAAAATTGTTGCTGCCTCCTTAAGAGGTAAAATGGATCAGAGGTCAGGAAATCGAAAGGATTTTAGGGTGAGAGCAGGTTGGATGAGTTTTATGTAATAAAAGCAAATAAAGTGTCACACAACATTCTACTGTTCCCTTAAAGAGACTATTCGGTTCCATTATATTTAAATTAGTTATATTTGGAGGAAAAATTTGAGTTTAGTGAAAGATGTCTGTTTAACAGCACGAATTCTATTAGAGAAAATTAGCTTAAAAGAAAAAATTTATGTTAACATAAATATAGTCTTAACATCAAACATAAACCACAGTAAGTTAAAACACACAAAAGAAAGAAAATAACCAATTGAAAACTGTCATATAAATTAAAAGAGATCACTTTGCACTTTGGGTACATATTAGATGTATAAGAAGGTAATAAGTGAGTGTAAGTACATATTATAGCCTCAATTACATTTAATAAAGTAAATGTAGCAATACTTATGGTAGTCCCACCTCAGATTACTTTTCTTCTTCACTGTTGCCCCATTATCTGAGGTGTTATCCAGATCAGTAAAAAAAAAAAAAAAGAAGATATCTGTTGATATAATTAGGTTTTCACTCAATGTCTTCATCTACTAAGGATACTGAATATACAGGTTATTTGAGACTAATAATAAGTATTATGGGGAAACCACATTGCTCTTTGATATTAGCTTCCTGTAGAGCAGAGGTAATAGGCACAAGTTTCCATTCAGCTTGCAGGACGGTTTGAAATAAATCAAAAAATATCTAAATCCTGTGTTAGGGTGCAGTAAGATTTTATGTGTTTCTGCTAGTAGTCTTTCTTTGCTTCAATAATAATGAGTGTGTATCAAGATGTCTCCTGGAGCATTCTCCTGAGCCATTCTGGCTTTGGGTATATAATGTGCTCTATCAATTAAGTAATCCAAACTAGTATGTGAGAAAGCAGTGTTTTGATTAAATGAAATAGTGCAATGTTTGAGATCTTATTTCTTAAGGGATTCCTCTGATTTGTTTATCATTAGGTCTGGATTATTCTCCAACATCAACAACTTTTTCTTGTAAACATTGTACTTTTTTTATAGAACGTATTGTTGGTGAATATGTATTCCCTTGTTTATTTCTATGTGATCAGTTTTCAAGACAGACTATTTTAATTTTATTAATATAACACCAACATACATATTCTGCAGTGCTGTACAGATATTGTCACCCACATCTGTACTCATTAGGGCTCATAATCTAAGGGTAAGGGAGTTAACATGGAGGAAACCCAAGCAAACACATAATCTCTATTTAGATGTTGATCTTGGTAGAAGAGTGAAGAAATCAGGCGATACCTTTTTCGGGCTAGCTGAGTAGATGTGACGGTGGGCTTTCGAGAGTACTAGCTCCCTTCTTCAGACATGATGTTATACAAGAACTGAAAATGTACAGATTTTTTATACACAAAAGACATGGACCTTCAAAGGATCTTAGAATTCTTAAAAATAACAAAATGCAATATAAGCAGACAAGTCATTTACAACAGGTCAAAAAATCAACTATCTGGAAACTTGTGAGGCGTGACCGAGGGGTCAGTAATTCTACGTCTTATCTCGTAGCCATCAGGTGTAATTTGTGACTCTCACAGTTCACACATAGTTTGACATGAAGCTGACATGAATATTTAGCCCATTTTGCAGAGTCTGAAATTTGTGCATTAATTTAAATTCCCACTCCTTTCTCTCCCTCTGCATCTTAAAGTGTCCCATTAAAACCATAATCTTCAAATCTTCAATAGAATGGTCATCTCTGGAGAAGTGTTGTGCCACGGGAAAGATCAGTTTGCTGTATTAATAGTGAATCTGTGGGAGTTCATGCGCTGGCTGAGTCTTTTGCCCTCTTTCTCCCACATAGAGGCCTGTGATGGGGCATTGCATACACATAATCATATACACCACTTTGCTAGACCTGCAGGAAAATGTCCCCTAATTTCTGTGAACCTGCTGTGACTGTGGGACAGGTACACTGTCAGCAGTGGGGATGTCCCTGAAGGTCTTGAAACCTGTTCTGCAGGCAGGGTGAGGTGCCATTTTCAGTTGTGGCCTTCAGGGCACCGGACAATAATACGCCGCAGGTTTGGGTTGGTTTGACGAAGAAAAGGAGAGGGGGGACTGGGAATATTTATTTGAGTCTGTTGTCCCTATGTAGTACAGGTTGAAGTTCCTTGGCAATCTTTTGTAGGATCTCCAGCTGTGGGTTGTAGGTTACAACTCGGGGCACTCGTTCTTCCTTCTGGGTCTCGTTGTATGTGAGCAGACTGTCTCTGTTGATGGCGGCCGCTTTGCTGATTTGATTGTCCGTCACTTTTGGCCTGTATCCCACTTGAAGAATTATTGTCCTCAGATCCAGGAGGTGTTTGTCCAGGTCTGTCTTGTCGGAGCAAATACGTTAGTATCGTATAGCCTGGCTGTATATAATGGATTGCTTTGTGTGTTTAGGGTGGAAGCTGTCATTTCTGAGGTAGGCCGTTCTGTCTGTGGGTTTGTGGTATATTGATGTGAGTAGCCAGTTATCTTTGATGTGTATTGTAGTATCCAGAAAGTGGATTTTGCTCTCTGAATAGGTAAGTTTAAGGTTGATGGTGGGGTGGACGTTATTGAAGTAATTATGGAATTTAAGTAGGGCCTCCTCACCCGCAGTCCAGATGACAAGGATATCATCGATATAACGGAGGCACATCATGGGTTTGGTGGTGCATGTGGATAGATACGCTCCTTCCAGTTCAGCCACAAAGAGATTTGCATACTGGGGCGCACATCTGGACCCCATTGAAGTTCCCATTCGCTGTAGATATAGGTCCTCTCCAAATTTAAAATAGTTACGTGGAAAAAAATTGAGAGGCTAGAATACTTCATTCCTTTCAACTGCTAACTGAAAAGATGAGGACAGATTGCAAGCAGGGGCGTAGCTACAGGAGGTTCAGCGGTAGCAGCTGCTACAGGGCCCTGCATCCTAAGGGGGCCCAAAAGCCCCTTTAACACATAGGAGATATGGAGAATGTGTGTTATACAATTACTGAACCCCCAAAACTGCAAAAACTTAAATTTTGGGCACTTAGTATGATTTAACAAATCCAAGCACTCTGTATAATATATATCCATGTATATGAGAGTTAGGCGTTATGTAAGCCTGCAAATGTCACCAAATAACAGCTTTTGGGTGTGGAAAAGATGCAGCCAGCAATACATTACTCCCTAACTATTGCTGTCTATGGAGAGGAAAATGCTATCTAACTAAGAGCAGTCTGTACAGAAATGGTGTTCACAAGGCAATACAGTGAAATACACATAACATGGTCATGTGATTTTAACAGCTAATGAGAGCCTTACACCTCGGTGATTACAGTTTTGACACTTGTCTGTGCTCTGGACTGATTGGATGGCCGACAAAAGTGCAGAAAAGTGATTGGATGGCCGGCAAAAGTGCAGAGAGCTGTAAAAATGAAAAATGGGTGTGAACTGAATTTTACTCGAAAAAACAAGAAATAAAATTTAGAGTTTAAAATTCGGAATTTTTACTAAAACATAATTTTTCTAAACATTTTGAAAACATATTCTGTTAATACAGTGGGAAAAAATGAGTAGCACTATTTATGATGAAAAGATTTCCTGTGGTGGCACCTCAGCAATTTTACGTTTACCCCTATCGAAGAGACATGAGTTTCTGTGTAAACTTTGTAAAGGTAGTGGAAGTCAGTTGTTCATCTATAATTGGTTTAGTGTTGGATCTTTTTGAAATTAAAGCAAGGACAATTTTGTAAAGGGCTGGGTTTTTTCTGCTAGAGTCATTTTGTCAGGGAAGTGTGAGGGGAATGGGAGACTTCTTGCATTTTTTTATCTCCCCCACAGCAAAACAAGGAATGAAAGATTACAACAGGGCTTCCCGACCCTTTAATGATGCTTTGCGTTTCCGGGCTGTATCTAAACAGGACGTTTGTTGGGATATTTTGAAGTTATTGTCTAAGGTGAAAAAGAGTGTCCATCTGCTGACATCACTGGATTAACCTTTTGACTTACCCATATTGTTGCTGCAGCATTAACATAATTGAGAGGAGATTACTGTGATGATATTTCACCCCAAAAAATCAGGATAGGCTGTGATAGAGTGGTTTAGAGCTAAGTATAAGGCAGCTGTTAGCAAGACTGCTGAGCTATGACCAGCTGGAGTAACTAATATTCTGGAAAGTATTTAACCCAATCTTTTAAAATTAATTAAAAAACTTAAGTTTCAACATAAAAAATAATAAAGAATTTTTAAAAACTAAACGTAAAAAAACATCAGAAATAGAAATGCTTCTCTCTAAACAAAAAAAAAAACCCTTAAAAATTGCTTTGAAAATTAAGATAAATTCGGCCAAAAATTTCTGCTTTTTTTAAGGTAAGCTCTTTGATTTACTGTTTTTTTTGTAAAAATTTTAATAAACCCCAAATATCCCCACGGCCACTTTTATTAGGTACCCCCTGAGTAACGGGGGGGACCCCTTTTCCCTTAAAATTTCCTAATTTTGTGGCATAGATTCAACAAGGTCGGGAAAGATTTCAGAGTTTTTGGTCCATATTGACATGAGGCAAAAACCAGTTGCGAGATTTGTGGGCTGACCCATGATGCAAATTTTCCCCCGTTCCACACATCCAAAGATGTCTTTTGGTTGGGAAAATTGGTGATTGTGGACCCCCTTTTGAGACGTGCCCAAATTGTCGTTAAAAAAAACCCGTTGAGATGATTCCAGTTTTTGAATGGCGCATTAAATCCGCTAAAAAGTACCCATCAGATGTGGGACATTTGGTCAAAAGGGATGGACATGGTAGAAAAAAAAATTATAGGTAGGTGTGGGTTGCAAGATGCCCCAATTGGTACAAGGGGCCAAAAGTGCAAGAAAATATTCCCCACACATGACAACCCCACCCCAGCTGAACCGTTGATAAAAGGCAGGGGGATCCATGTTTTTCATGTTTGTTGACCCCAAATTTGCCCTACATCCGAAGCGCAGCGAAATGAGACTCATCAGCCCCGGGCAACGTTTTTCCATTTTTCTGTCAATTTCGTGGCTTGGGAAATTGGAGCCCCAGTTTTCCCGTTCTTAGCTGAAAGCAGTGGCACCCCTGTGGTCTTGCTGTGTAGCCCTTTGCTCAAAGTTCGCCTCTGTGCATTCAGGGTTTCTGCCTACCTTGGTTGTAAGGGTGGTATTGAGTCACTATTGCCCTTTTTATCAGCTCGAACCGTTGCCCATTCTCCTTTTTACCTCTGGATCAACAAAGGGATTTCCCCCCACAGGATGCCGTCACTGGTGTTTTTTTTTTCGGACATTCTCGTAAAAAATAGAGATGGTGTGCGGAAAATCCCAGGAGAAACAGGTTTGAAATTCTCAGACCAGCCCCTTTGGCACCAACAACCATGCCCGTTCCAAAGGCATCAAATATTTTTTTTCCCCTTACTGTGCTCGGTTTGAATGAGGAGTTGCTTGCCATGTTTGCCCCAAAAGCAAGTTTCCCCCATGGATTGGTGTTAGAAATTTTGTGTTAACGAGCGTTGGACAGGGTACCCAATAAGGGCGGTGGTGTATGTCTGTGACAAAGGGAGTTTTAAACGGCTTAAAGGGGTTTTTTCACTACAAAGTTCATATCTGTAATGATGGGGACGAAAAATAAGCACTTTTGCAATTTGGGTTTTTATTATTAAATATTTGTATAGGGCTATGAGCTAATCTATGTGTTCTACACCCAAAATGCAAACCCCGGGTCGACTATTCCCCCTTTTCTGTGATTGACTGCCCGAATTTAGTTCAAACCCCCGGGCTGGACATGCCCCCGTGCTGTGATTGGGTGCCCGCCTTTCCCCTTGCTCCTCCCCCTTGAGATGTGTCAAAGTGAAAGTGAAATGAAGGCCCCCCAGGGACGTCTGTGTGAAAGTTGGGAAATGTAGATTTACTCCCACCCATATAACAAATTAATACACTGACAAAATCAAGATATCATTTCCCTAAAAACTTAGGGGTGTATGTTAACTGAAACCCCAATAAGAATTTTGGGTTACAAGGACCCCTGTAAAAGGAGGTAGAAAAGTTTTTTGAGATGAAAAAACTGAAATGCAGGAGGTCTGCAGAGCTGTAAATTTCTCTTTTTCCCTCTACCACAAAATGATGTGATGCTCGGGGGAACAGGGAAGGGGGTGTTGATGTCACCATTCTTCAGTGAGAGAAGAAATGCCTACTAGGAGGAGAGACCCTTTTAGGCAAGATTTTTTTCTTCAGGTAATAAAGAAAATGAAAATCCTAACATTGGCTGTAACTTAACAAGATCCCCCTCTCTGGTGTGAGGACTTTTTGGGCCCCAGACCAAAAAATAATAGAACTAACCCCATTTCCCTTGGTTCAGGCTTCTGCAAGTATGCCAAATTTGCCTTTCTTTAGCCTGGGAGCAAGAGCCCTATTATCGAAAAAAACCCCCGCCAGTTATTTTAAATGACGGCCGGGAAAGACCGGCATGAAACATGGAAACCCCTTCCCACTAAGATGGCACATTTTTCAAAAATTCGATTAGCTAAATTCGCCGAATTTTCATCAAAAAATAGTTTAGACCCGAATTTATTTGAAACCCAAAAATAGCCTCCCCAAAAACAGCTATTTCCCTGGCTGGGACGCCCCATCGTTGTAGAAATTTTGCCTGCTCAAAATGCATAGGGGGTGGGGGTTTGTATTGAAAAAAATGTGTTGGTTGGGGAAAACCAAACTGTGGCAACGTATAAAAGTGATGGAGGGTAAAAAAGCATTAGAAATATGTTGAGGGTTATTATCGACAAAGTTGAAATCGGACGGTTTTTTTGTTGATCAGATTTTTTAGATACGCGATAATTTAGGGAGAATCTGTGCTAATCTATTAATAACACGCCATTTCAGCCTTTTTGTCTTTGGCGGCCGCCAAATCGCTTACAAAATAAGCAGGGTGAGCGTGTGTGCGACGTCATGACTGGGTGTGTTGGTTGCGATTGGGTGGAAAAAAACATGACCCTTTTTTTTACATAGAACGCCCCTTCCCTTTTTGATCAGTGTTCAGTGTTATAGGGGGGTAGGACATCAGTCGGTTCTGCAAAACAGCTCAGCAAAAAGCTCAGCGACATTGTTCTATGTGTTCACACAGACAGCTATGCTTTTAACCGTGAACATTAGAACTCAGGTAGATTAGAGATTTGCAGATTTTAGGTACTTAGGGTTTAGGGAATTTTTAAAGGAAACATCTAGCCCCGTAAATCACGGGGGGGGAGGGGAGCGGGGGGGGGGGCGGGGGGGGGATCACAGAAAGCTCTTTAAAGGATAGTTGGATATTGTGCAGTCCAGACTTTTTTTAGACAAATTTGCATTGCCAAATGGCCTTTTTTTTAACAGTTTTCTGGTTTAAAAATTACTTGTATGGTTTGGGCAGCCTGAAACTTATATTAGGATACAGATCTTTTTTAAATAAATTGGGAAGGGGTTTTTGTTAGGTGTAAAAAACCCCCCAATTTTATTTTGTATTTAATTTTCCAAAATAGGTTTTTTTTTCAACCTTTGGGAAAGTCCCCCTTTGTTGATGAGGCACCTTGCAAATTAAAATTTTAATTTCAGGGAATTTTTTTTGTTTCCCCAAAATAATTTTTTGGGGCAAAAAAATACCCTTTATTATTTGGTTTTACCAAATTTCCGATGGTGTTTTTTCACTTTGGGGACCGCCAACCCTTTTTTGAAGAAAAGGGAACCCTTTCACTTAAATTTTGAATACAGCAATTTTTGTTTTCACGCGATGTCTTTTTAGGTTTCAAAAAAAAAACCCCTTTTTTTTTTTTCCGTTTAACCCTTTCCCGATAGGTGTTTTTTCCCTTTGGGGACAGTCCAGCTTTGTTGATAGAGGGGACCTTCCTTAAATTTTAATACGCAATTTTCGTCACCTAAGGGTGTTTTTTTTAGGTGCAAAAAATACCGTTTTTTTTTATCCCTTTTAAAATTTCCATAGGTGTTTTTTTTCACTTTTGGGGGCAGTCCCGTTTATTCAAAAGGGGAACCTTGCACTTAAAAATTTTAATTAGCAACTTTGTCGTTCCCCCGCAGGTGATTTTTTGGTGAAAAAAAAATAACCCCTTTATTAAACCGTAAAAACCCTTTCAGAATTTTTGGGGGGTTTTTTCACTTTGGCGCGTCCAGCTTTGTTGATAGAGGCCCTTGGGACTTAAATTTGAATACAAAAAAATTTTGGGTTTTTATTTGAGGGTTTGAGGGAAAAGCTGTTTTTTTTTCCTCTTTTTTAAAAAGAGATTTCCCAAAATCTTCCATAACCCTTTTTCAAATTTTTATCTTTCCCGAACATGGAGCCCAAATGAGGTGGTAAGCGAGCAAAAAAGGGGGGTAGGACATTTGGGGTAAAAGGGATTTTTGGGGAAAGGGGCTCCTTTTAAAATGTGGGATAAAAACCCCATGCCAGCGGGGGCGTCGGTTGCAGGACCGTCAGGGCCCTTTATCGCTGGGTCAGGGCCCCGTGAATTCATTAAACCCAACAGCGTGCCAATTGCTCTTTCAGTGGTTAATGCAAACCTGCATTCACAGTTTTACCTCCTCGTCCTCCCCGTCACGGCCCAAAAATTTTCTTCAGTCCCCCCGTTTCCCAAAATTGAAATGAAGGCCGCCCAAATGTCAAATCGGGGTACCCACCACTGGGATAATCCATTTTCTGAAACCTTTTTTGGGTACAAAAATGGGTTTTTGGGGGAGAAGGCATGTTTAAAAAATCAAGAGGGGGAAAGGGGATGATTTTGCCCGGCCCTTTACCCCGGTTACTGATGCCATAGAGGAGGAAAAGGAAAAAGGAAAGGGTCCAAACGGCAAAAATCCCGGGGCAGTCGGGAACGCCTTTTCAGTGCCTCCTTTTCTTGTAGCCCCCCAGCTCCCGGAGCAGAATGTGGGGGACGGGCCCAAGTCACCTGTGTTGTTTATGGGTGATGACGGGGCTTGGGGGATCCAACGTGGTTTCCCTTTTTTCTTTTTCAAGGGGGGGGGGGGGGGGAATTTGCTTGGGGGGGTTTTAGCGCTTCATCACTTGGGCGGGAGGGAAGGGCGATGGGGAGTTTTCCCCAAAACGGTCCCCCCTCCAAAAAAGGGGGAGGGGGGTCGCAGAAAATCCGCTGGGTAAGATTCCGCCCGCCCCCCAAAAACAGGGGGAAACCCACCCCTGCTTATCGCCGTCAAAAAAGGGCCCGAACCTCCCCAAGCCCGGGGCCTTATTTGAGCAAGCCTTTTGATTTTACCCCGCGTTTTCATATGCCGCCTTGCCGTAAAAACATCAGTAGGGGGCAAAAATCTTAGGGTGTTTAACACCACCAACATGTCTAGTCACATGCACGAATGCATGAGTTGAAATGGACAGGCAACACTTGGCACATAAAACGGCCACACCGATGCGGGCTTACAAACAACTGATCACACCTCTGTCTCCGCCTCCTTCTCCGCTCACCACCAAGCGTTCCTCAGCTTCCCATGTCTCTCAGAGTTCATGATAGGATTTTTCAGCCTCCGCTTCAGCCTCCACCGTTTTCGACGAGTACCACCAGCACACCAGAACCATCCTACCCCTTTCCTTCTGCCTCAGTTTGACGACCTGCACGCCATACAGCGGCCAGTCTAGCAGCCAGCTTCTGTCTTCAAGGAATGGGAGCCAGGAGAATCACTTTACCCAAACCATCCCAAAGCAAAAGGACTGATGTCGGGGCATTGCCAGGCTTTTGGCTTTGGAAATGTTGGCCTTTCCCGTTCTGGTGGACACAGATGGGTTCGAACGTCATGGAGCTTGCTGCCCCTAATACCAGATGCCGGCAGGCATTTATTTGCAGAAAAGCCGTCCCTGTCCTGGCCAGAGCCACGTGTCATCTAATATTTAAAGGCGTTGGTCTGCATCTCGTGTCCGGAAAAGTCCATCTGACCACCGACACATTGGATCTAGTAAGCACGGCAAGGGCCCCGCCTATTTTTCTGTGACACGCTCTACAGGAGTGAAGCTGGGTGGATGTCTCTGGAGGTGACGGTGGCTTTCAGGCTCGGCGCAACGCTCTTCTCAAAACTGCAAGATGGTTGCAGGCTCTTTCCCCCAGTTCCTCTAGTGGCATCACTATGCCCAGAGAAACCATCAGGATCAGTTGTTAGTTGAAATTAATCTGTCTTGGAGGACCGTCCCACACCACAGGTCAGGAGCTGTGGTACGGCTCTCCGCAAAGAGACGAGCGCTTGGCTGGAGTAGGTGACAAGAACTTTAAGCAGGAATGGTGGTGTGTGCGATAACGGGCGCGAAATTACTAGCCGCCCTTAAGATCGGTAGGCTGGAGCACATCCTTTGCCTGGCAAATGTCATGAACCTTGTCGTACTAGAAATTTCTAAGAGCTCCTCGGGTCTGGACTGCCTGCTGAGGGAGGCTCGAGGGTCTGAGTGCACTTACGCCGTTCACACCCTTGCTTCGTCCCCGCATGGCTGCGTTGCAGCGTCAGCTCGGCCTTCCCTGTCAACCGTTCTCGTTGTTGACGTTGGCAACACTGCTGGGAATTCCACCCTCCCACATGCTCCTAGCGATTGTGGGAGCAGTGCAATGCCATTACGCAGTTGCGAAGTGTACACATGGTCTGACAAGGCATCGGTTATCAGGACAACGGGTGTTGAGCCACCCGAGAGTGGAGGAGGTGAAAGAGCTCTGCACCATCCTGACGTAGTTTTGAGAAGAAGCCACCAAAATGGTCAGTGCGGGGACAATGCCCTTGTCAGCATGAGCATTGGTGGTGATCTTAGTCTGGACGATCGTTGGACACTCTGAAACAACAGGTACCGCCAGCGATGGAGGAGGAGACGGAAACAGATTCGGACCCGGAGCCTTTCTCTCATGGAATCCACAAGGCCGACATTTCTCAATTTATCGGTCTTTCATAGGCAGTGGTGGGTCGGGATCCAGGGCTAGTGCAAGGCGGCGCATCAGCACTTCAGGGTGAATCAAACTGTACGGCAAGGTCAGGGCTGTGTTCGAAGCCTGTGCCGGGGGAGAGCGGAGGAGGAGGAGGTATTCCTAGAAACCGACGTATTACCGACGTCCCATGCTTCGGAAAGAGTTGCGCGCAACATTTGAGGCGGAGGAGGAAGAGAGGAAGAATTCAGTTGTAGTGCCCCTCGACCCAGAGGCTTGGAAAATCAAAGGACTCCATCTCTCACATTAGTGCTTGGATGCTCCCATTTCTTCCAACATGATCCCTCGCTTTATAGGCCATCAAAATGAACAACAGTTACTGGGTGGCCACCTTCTGGGATCCCTGGTACAAATCCAGAAAACTAAGCACTTTCTCCACCCACCCCAAATAGGAGGTAAAATGCCTGGAAATGGAGGACTTGGCTGATTGATCAACTGGAGACGCAAATCTGTTGCGTCTGCCTTCAGTTATATTTGTTTATCAAATGTCACGGGGGTGGAACAACATTCCAGCGACGTGAGTCAGCAGTAGAAGTGCCAAGGTACTCGCCCGTAGAAGGCAGCAGTCTGCAGGCAATGGTGGCAGAGGCCTAATGGAGTGACCTCTGGAGATCTTTATTTACCACCTCACCAAAAGCATGCAACGTCTCCCAACAGTTCATTGTGTGGTTTTTGCTGAGGAGACTGTAAAATACAGCAAGGTTTCATGACAAAAAAAAAACATACAAAAAATGGGACATTACTTACTCAAAAAAACTCCAGTTCTTTGGGGCTTTTTCACAGCTCAATGGCTGAACTAACATAAACCAGTAGCTAGCAAACTCTGCCATTTATGCTGACTGGGAAAAGATCACAGGTGAGCTAAATGTTTTGAGCAAGAATGAAAAACTGCACACCAACTTTAACACTATTCACACCAGCATGCAGAAAAGCCGCAGTATTAATTGCATGGGGAGATTTGCACAGTGCAAGTAACCAATGAAACAACTACTCATACAACCTCAGTGGCGATGAGGGAGGTGGTTGCCGGCTTTTCTGCATGCTGGTGTGAATAGGTGTTAAAGTTGGTGTGCAGTTTTTCATCTTGCTCAAGCAATTAGCTGCACCTATGATCTTTTTCCCAGTCAGCAAAAATAGCAGAGTTGCTAGCTACTGGGTTTATGTTAGTTCAGCCATGGAGCAGTGAACAAGCCCCAAAGAACTGAAGGTTTCATGACAAAACCGTATTCCATTTACTCACTTTATCTTTAGAAATTTGCACATTGTCAATGGTTATGAGGTCATGTTTGCTGTGAGATACGGGCTTTAATTATGATCCTTTGGAAACAGAAAAATGTAGCTTCTAAGTGGCATTTCTCCATCACAAACTTTAATAGTGGCTGAGAAGTCATTTTTTAATTTTTTTGGGGTCATGTTGCTGTGAGTTTCAAACTATAATCATGGTCCTTTG
Organism: Phyllomedusa bahiana; assembly: GCA_025379985.1. Lineage (NCBI taxonomy): Eukaryota > Metazoa > Chordata > Amphibia > Anura > Hylidae > Phyllomedusa > Phyllomedusa bahiana. Next base: position 32,020 of record JAODAL010004904.1, read on the forward strand.
GAACAGAAATTGTGGCTTTTAAGTGGCATTTCTCCTCAAATTTTTAAAGTGGCTGAGAAGTCATTTTTATAATTTTTTGGGGTCATGTGCTTTGATTCAGCAATATCAGGTCCCTTTAAAAAAATGTGGTTTTAGGCATTTTCTTCACAATTGTCAAGTGGTGAAGTCTGTTTTAATTTTTGGGGGCATTTGCTGTGAATGAGCATTACTACAGGTCCTATTTAAAAAATTTGTTTCTAACAGACATTTGTTCTTCACAATTGTCAAAAGTGGCTCAAGGGTCATTTTTTGAATTTTTGGGGGCATTTTGCTTTGACATGCAGCTATATACAGGTCCTATTATAAAAAAATGTTGTTTCTACAGACATTTTTTTCTTCACAATTGTCAAAAGTGGCTCAAGGGTCATTTTTTTGAATTTTTGGGGGCATTTTGCTGTGACATGCAGCTATACTACAGGTCCTATTATAAAAAAATGTTGTTTCTAAAAGACATTTGTTCTTCACAATTTTCAAAAGTGGCTCATGGGTGATGTTTTGTATTTTTGGGGGCATTTTGCTGTGAAATTTCAGAAGACTTAAAAGGTCCTATTGTAAAAAAAAGTGGTTTTCTAAAAGAATTTTTTCTTAAAATTTTTCAAAAAGTGGCCCCAAGGGTGTGGTGCTGTCCCCGGGGGAAACAGGGTAGGTAGGAAATTTTTAAGGGAACAAAATTTCAAAATGACTTGTTTTTGCAAAAATCTTTTAAAATAGCTAGCAATCCCTTTTATTGAGACAACCCATTTAATACAATTTAAAAAAAAGAAAAACAAAAATGGGGGGATTCCATTCCATTTTTAAAAAAAGTGTTTTCTTGAATTTTTAAAAAACTTAAAAAAAATTTTTATGTTCAAAAAAAGTGGTAAAAAAAAATTTCCCCTGAAAATTTTACCGGGAGGTTCAGGAAGACTTGACCAGGTGTAGGTTATTCAGAGGACATGGAGTATGGAGCATGGACAGAGAACAAAGAACAGAGACAATTTCCTCCAGCACGTTGAGTAAAATGAGAAAAAGAATGCCAAGAAAAAGGGCATCTGGGTGGAACAGGAGCGTTAACCACCAGTATTTCCAAATGAAGCTCAATTGGTCCGCACTCATACGGAGGGGCAAGCGCTACCCAGGTCTTGACTGTGTACTGAGGAAGGCTGGAGGTCTTTCCTCCCACTTCCGCTTCCGCACTCTGCTTCAGCACGACTGTTTTTGTTGCTGCATCATAAGGGCATTTTTACCGTGTTAATATATATAAAAAAATGATATGTGCTGATAAATATTCCTGCACAGTATTAACTTTTTGCACATGAATAGAAGGTCAGAGGGTGGCCTGAATCATTTTGGTGTTAAAATAGGCAAACATCCGATAAAGCCTTTCTGTTAAATTTATCATTTATCCAAGTATCATGGCTTTATACTTTTGTTATCTGGCTCTGTTGAACCAATTTACACACTAGAGAGAGCAAATACATATTATTTACACTGAAAAACACTTGACTGATGTTCTGCATGTTTTGATTGTCAGAATCTCAGAGTATTCTATTATCTGTTGTGACCCGGATCACCAAAAAGATTCTGTTTTCAGTGGATGTGGAGATGAGCTGTCTCCTAAACTCTGAGAAAAAGAAAAACATGCTATAGCGGCAGCTGCTGTATTCTTTACAGTACAGTGTATAAACTATTGTATGCATTTTTAAAAATAACAGTCTTGCAATGAGTGCTTTGATTTTACTGTATTTGAGGGGTGTAAGTAAAACAACAGCTAATCTTGATAAAGATAATTTGTTTTTGTTTTTCCAGAGCTCAATCCATCCTCGGGATGACATCACTTCCTGCTCTATGCTCAAATCAAATAACAGAGTATGGTCTTATTGCGTGAGTAAAGTAAAATCTGTTGACCAATTTATTTAGAAAAAAGTCTTTATTTAACTGCAAATTCATGTTGAAAAGCTAATCTTTGAAGTGAGCAAGGATTTAAATGTATAAAATACAAGTTCTACTAAATCTTTTCCCGTATAACTATTTATCAGCCTGCTCAGCAATTCCTGATCTATAACATGCTACCAGCAGATCAGATAGGATTTTTAATGTGACAGGTTCCTTTAAAGGACATCTAGTTGATGAGCCAATAGATGAAAGCTAAAGTTTATTAGAAGCCAGAGAAAGTTACATTAATAAGCTTTACAAGGATACACAGTATATCGTCATTCATGTGCTTCACAATTGATGTGAAAACCATTACTCAAGTAGAACACATGAACAAATATTCATGATCATATTATCAAAATGGTCATTAATGTAAATGTTTAACTCCTTAATGACCACCCACCAATTAAAGATGGCGGATGGTGAGTATCTTCTTTCTTCATTGACGAACAGAGCTGTTCCTAGAGCAGTCTGTGTAAGCAACAGGAAGCAGAGGAAACCTCCGATCCCCAACGCGTAACCCTTTGATTGTCTGTCACCACAGCATAATCACAGGGCATTCCCTTGCTCCATCGTGTGATAGGGACTCCCGGTGACCTGAAGGAGCCCAGTTAATGTCTGTTCAGTCAGCCTTGGGGACACAGTGTAGCCTCAGGGCTGTCTGTATAACAAGCCTGCAGTCAGGGCACACTGGTGCTACCTTGACTGCTACCTGAGTCAAACTGACACAGATTGTAATGTATTAGCATATTTATGTATACTAATTAATTGTCAAGTGTATAAAAAATGTATAATAGTTATGCCTTAATGGGATTAAAGTAAAAAACATGAAAAAGCATGGAAAGAAATTAAATAAATAATAAAATAAAAGCAAATATTTAATGAAAAAAATTATTGTGCATACATAACAAAAAAACTACACATATTAGGTATCCACAAGACCGTCATAACCTGTAGAAATAATCTAACAGTTTATTTAGTGTGAAATGTGAATGGTGTAAATAAATGATATTAAAAAAATTATTCAGTAATTTATGCAAAAACTCAAACTATGTCCCCAATATGTACAACTTCTCCCACATAAAACAAGGCCTCATAGAACTGTGTCATTGAAAAAAATAAAAAAAAGTTTCAACTGTTGAAACGCAAGGAGGCAAAACTAAATAAAAAAAACTACTGGTCAATAAGGTCTTTTCAGGCCTGGGGCTTAAGGGATTAAAAAGGTCAAATGCTGAAAATTGCCAACAATTATAACAAACAACGGAAATAACCAGTGCTCATATGCCTTACTGCCGCTGGTCCAGTGCCACCGAAGGTTTAGGGTTCCACACAAGACACCCAGTGGTGATGTCATACACATAGATCTTGTGACCATGAGCCAGTCATTGGCCTCAGTGGTCACATGCAAGTTATGCAACCCTCTTAAGCAAGTTATTGTTTAATAACCTATACTGAAAAGCAGGTAAATTTGGCTCCCCCTACAGGTCAAAAAAAACCTCTGACACTAAAGGGGTTTTCTCACTACAATGATTAGCTTTTAACATGTAGGTAAAAGGTAAATGAAGACTATTACCAAATACATTGCTGTTTATATTTTGTTTTGGTCAGGAGATAAAGACGATGTTATCTCATCTTGAGTACACAAGTTTCTCTGGTTACCAACCATTTCTGCCCACCTCTCTCTTTCCCACATCTCTTGCTCCACAAGCTGCTGTTCGACCATGGAGAGTCACTCCCTGCAGAATCTTATCTCTAGCAATGGACTTTGTTTATCTAAGTAATGAAAAGATGTCTCCCTTTAGAGCTATGTAGCCTCTAAATCTACAGTTTCTAAATATCCTGCACTAATGTCACTGTATCAGGACAAACTAGAAATATGCCAGTCACTGCTATAGAACCACCCACAGCCTGACTAGAAAGCTTAAGTCTGCAGCTGTCTGTAGCTCTGTGAAACTGCATGGCCAGAAACCCCCTTAAGGGGGTTAACAAAAATAAATTATAGTATAATCTTTGTAATAATAAACACTTGATTTGGGGGGATATTTTTTTTTTTTCAAATCTGATTCATGCATTGAAATGTATTTTAAAATAAATGTCGCCAATCCTTGCATCCAAGTGTGTTTGAGGCTATATATTTGGAAATTAATAAATAAAATAAAATAAAATAAAAGACAGTAAGTTTAGAACTGAGAAATAAACAAGCCATATTAACACTCCTTGGCCATAAACAATATTGAATTATAAGTCATTTTATTTAAGACTCAGCAAAGGAAAGAAAAATGAATTTAGCTAGAGGATAAAAAATAAAAACTTAAAATCCTTACTAAAACAACAAATGCTGCAGACTATGTAGGTTCATAAGAACACTCACTTATACATCGAGTTACTTGTAGGAAAAATGGAAACGTGCGTGCTAAGCCCATTAAGGCAGTTTAAAGCAGTTTAAGCGTCTAAACATTTTCCCATACAGCATATTAAAGCCCTTTGCATTTTATCAATGATTTTGACAGACATAAATAAATTCTGCATTGTACGCTGTCATCTGTGATATTGGAGATGAAAGCGGCATCTGATCACATTCAAAAGCATGAAGCTTGGAGTTGAGTGGAAGAAACACACATATGCATGGTCCATTGCCCACAGTAATGGAGGTGGTCGTAAATAGTCAACCAAGGTTTTCTACACCGTAAAGGAAAAATATATATAGTGAAATAGCTATGTCATATTTATTTGCTTAAGTAAGCTTTCATACATAGCGTTTTGAGTAAACGATGCCTTTTTGTAACTTATTTCCTGGCAAACACGGAACTGTTGTAAATAATGCATTTTTTTCCACTTTTAGGGAGACATGTATGATCCGGTTTTTCACCCTTTTCTGGAGGAAAATATGCCTAAGTGAGCCTGCTATGATGTCTAATGTGCCTAATGAATATGTTAGGTGTATTGTTCATAAGACTCTACTTTCTAATGCGCCTAACATGAGCAGGCGTTTTGGGGGCATTATGGAGGCGTCTCACACCACACTCGTAATATTAGACACATATGTGAATGTGGTTTGGCAAAACTAGGCACATTACTGCTCCGCCAGGCAGACCTATCTCAATGTGGTCTGCCTGAGTCGGAGGAGTCAAAGTGGAGCTAGATTTGCTGTTAGGGCAAAAAATGTCCCTTATTTCTCAACTTACACCAGTACAATAATCAACAGTAATTTATGATAATGATCAAACTGTATAAAATTAAATTGTTTTAAATGTAATAAAAAATGTGATCATATAAAATTAATATAAAAATATATAATATCCCAAAGACATAAAAATAACTCCTATAAAATGTATATAAATTTAATAGCATCTAAAACTAGTTTCACATTAAAGGGGATGTATCACTTCCTTAGTTCGGCTGATTCACACTGCTCTCAGCTTCTCAAATCTGGAGATGCAGGGGCGTTTCTTCCCCTCCCAGCTGGGTGACATCATCCCCCCTTCACTGTGCATGCTGGCTCCCGAGACTCTCCCCCTTCCCCTCTCTGCCTGAAACCACATGTCACTGTGTCTTTCCCTATGCAGTCTTATTTGTAAGAGCTGTATACATACCACAGGCTGCATTCAATCTAGACTGAGAAACTGAACTCTTCTCCTGTCACAGCTGGAGATGTGTTACAGCTTTCTACAAACAGCACAGAACTCCTTTCTATGCAGGAGAGTTAGGCACCGGGACAAAACTGTTATGTTTTCTCATTGTAGAATCTGTTGCAGTCTGTTTCTGCTGGGTGTGGAGAGAGAAAATGCTACGGCCCCTAACTCTGAGTCAGGCAGGGATCGACATAAATTGTGCTATTTCCTGATTGTGTAAGCCCTTCAGTGTAATTCTGTTTCTTCTGCCTGTATAAAGTGAAAATGTGACAATCCCTTACTCTGAGTGACAGACACAGCTCCGTGAATCGACCGGGGGGCTGTACAGAATGTAAATGAGCTCTCAGCTAGTGAAATGCAAGGAGGAGGGATCCCGAGGGATTTGACCAGGACTGGATATCAGTGTAAACAAAAACACATGATAAGGAATACTGTGAATACAAGACAGCTTTGGTAATGACATCCAATTGCAAAGTTGCTTGTTTTCACTGTCCCCTTATTCTGAAGACCATTTAATGAAATGATAAAACCCCTTTAAATAACCCACTGATGATGATGTTCAGATTTTTTAATTTTTAGTACATTCAATTTGAAATTTATTTTTGCTGCTCTCATCCTTTATTCTACATAAAGCAAGAGCCAGCACACCACAGGTCTGTTTTTTTTTGTTTTTGTTTTTTTTGGTAAAGCACCTTATATTTATAAACAAGGCTGAACCATTGTAAACTTAGCACTTCTTCCCCGTTGTCTCCCCCAGACACCCTCATAGATTGTAAGCTCTTGCAAGCAGGGTCCTCACACCTTGTGTCTCATCTGTAAGTAGCTTTTATTGTGTAATGTCTGTCTTTTGTCTGTAATTATACCCTCTACATTGTAAAGTGCTGCAGAATATGTTGGCGCTATATAAATAAAGATTATTATTATTATTGTTACTATTATTATTATTATTATTATTACTACCATAGTTTCTATTCCTGACATGCTATTCTAATGACTTTTCCTCTATTTCCAGCCTATCTATAGGCTTTATACTTTTGGCACATTATAATGCCCAAGTTCCCATAATGCGGTAACCATAGGTGGGGCGTCAGATTAAAATCATTTAAATCAAAAAAAAATCCTTTCAACATTAGGCGCATTATAAAAGAAAAGAGACTTGACAGTTCAATTCAAAGCGCCTTCATTCATACATGTCTCCCTTTAATGCATTTTTGGACCATGGCATTATTTTGTAGACTTCTTTAGGGCGTAAGGAATAAGGAAATTTATATTATAAAAAGGCATGCAGACATGTTTGTATATAGAAAGCACAACCAAAGAAAAGGAGTTTTTTTCTAAGCTAAAAGTAAAAAAAAGTGCGTGAAGCCCTATGTTTTTTTCCACATACTGAATTTTTTTGAAAAACACCACTGCAGTTTTTGAAAAAGTTTTTGGAGCCAAAGTCAGAAATGGAAATGGATCTAGCAAAAGGAAAACACATAAGTCTTTCTTTTTTAATCCACTTTCCGCCTTGGATCAAAAAAACTGGCTCACAAATTGCAGAGGTATTTAAAAAAAAAATAGTTCTATAGGTGGGTATTGTGGGGAACTTTTTGGAACGTATAATTTAGGTTTTTTAATATTTTATAACTAAACTAACAAAATTCAAAGATTGGATGCGAGTTTGGGTCATAACCCTTGGTGTGGCCTTGTTTGGTGCTTGAAAGGAACTCCTGGGGTCCATTGGAAAATGAGCTGGCAGCATCCACTGATAATCACTGCTTCACTGATTAATCATTTCATACTTTTCTCCCAGATTCCCCCTATTATTAAGTATCAAAAATAAAAAAGTTTCAGACCCCAAACATATGCTAATGAGCCCCTACGCTTTCAACTAGGCAGCCTTCATTGTTCAATTCTCAACAGGAAGAGCACTTCTCATGGAGAACTGAGTAATGAATTTTTTCCAGTTGACAGTGTAGGGAATCATTAACCATAACAGTTGCCAGAAGAAATGGAACTTATAGGTAATGAATTAGGGGTAATAGAGAAAAAAACAAAGGTAGATTAGTGAAGCAGGTACTATCAGTAAATGCACAACTTTTTTAAAAGGCATTTATGGGCCCCCCTTCTTAAAACATACATCCCAAAGAGAATAATTAGGGTGTTTTTTAATGTGCTTCTAACATGCTAAATAACAGTTAGATAAACAGCTAAGATAAAAGTTAAAATGGTATATCAGTGCCCACTTCATATTGTATTGTAAAAGGAAAGTGGCTCACAGTAACTATTTAGATTCAGATGTACTATTACTCAGCATATTGGGAAGGGGTTAAACCCGTGTTCAAGCCTAGAAAGCATAATAAGCTTGTATAAACCTAGTCATATATATATACCGTTCCAAAGTTTGCGGTCACTAGGAAAATTCCTTATTTTTGAAAGAATACAAGTTTTTCTAAATTAACAAACGTTAAATGAACAAAATACACTCTATCTTGTTAATGCGTAAATGACTATTCAAGCTGAAAATGTTGGTTGTTAATGCAATTCTACAAGGTGTAAGCGGTCCATTTCCAACAACCATCAACCCCGTTTTCTAATGGTACATTTGTTGCTAACTGTGTAAAAAAAGCTATTGGATATTTTAACACACTTAAAAACCCCTTGTAAGTAGTTAGCCGCTAAACTTTTGTGATTAAAGGGGAGCAAAAAAATCCCTTCTTTTAATAGTTGAAAATTTGGAGCTTAAATTTTTGGTTCAATTTAAACTTGAAAAATGGCCAGAAAAAGAGAATTTTTCAAACTCGACAGCATTCTTTTTGCTGAGAAGAAGGGCTTTCCCATGGAGAAATTCCCCAAAAAACTGAAGATTTCCTACAACCGTGACACTCCCTTTAGAGGGAGCCAAACAGGCTCTAACCAGAGTAAAAAGAGAAGTGGAGGCCCCGTGCACAACTGGCAAAAAAAAAGTACATTAGGTCTCTATTTTGAGAAATCGACGCCCACAGGGGCCTCAACTGGGGCTTTTATTTAAAAAGTACCCCCAAAACGCCAGTGTTTAACGCTAAGGAAAAGGTGACTCCCGGGGGCTGGCCTTCAAGGGGAGAGTGGCAAAGAAAAAGCCCTATTGAGACTGGGTAATAAAAAAAAAAAATTAATATGGGTTTAAAGAAAAAGACAAAGGACAGAGGGAAAATTGAAAAAAGTTTTATGGGGCAGATAATCAAGTTTGAGGTTTTGGATCACCAGAAGAACATTTTTGAACGCAGAACAACTGAAAAGGTTCTCCATGCCTCTCCCCCCCTACATTTTGCCTTTAAACTCTAAAACCTCCCCTCACGCAACCTCCGGTCCTCACAGGACCTTCTCCTCTGCTCCCCCCTTATCACCTCCTCACTAACATCTCCAAACTTTCTTGTGCTTCCCCCCCCTTTGGGGAAACCCCTGCCCCCCCACCTAGACTCTCCCCCCCTTCACCCGGCTTCAAACTAACCGAAAAACCACCTCTTTTAGGATTCCTAAAACCAAAATTAACCGTGTTTCCTCCTCCGCCCCAAAACATTCTGCCCCTCCCTTCTTCTCTTCACCCCTTTTTCTGTAATTGTAAGCCCTCGCGGCAGGACCTCTCTCCCTCTGTACCCAGTTGTTAGGATTATTGTAACTTTGTAATTGTTTGACCAAGTTATTTATGTACCCCGCCTGAAATGTACAGCGCCCTGGAATCAAGGGCGCTCCAAAATAAATGATAATAATAATAATAATAATAATAATAATAATAAAAAGGTGCTGGAGGAGTGCCTGACGCCATCTGTCAAGCATGGTGGAGGGAATCTGATGGTCTGGGGTTGCTGTGATGCTGGTAAAGTTTGAGATTTGTACAAGGTAAACAGGATTTTGAGTAAGGAAGGCATCGCTCCATTTTTCAACGTCTTTCCCCACCCTGTGCCAGCATTGATTGGACCAATTTTCATCCCGAACAGGCAAGAAAAAACCCCCTCCAAAAATGAAAGAACTTTTTTTGGGGGAATTGGCAGCTGGGTTTTTTATCTTAATGGGGGTGGCCATTGCATCACCCGATCTCAACCCCCTTGAGCTGTTGGGGAGCACTTTACGTAAGGTAGTAAAAAGTCCCATCAAGCCAAACCCAAATTTTGGAGGGGCTTCTGGAAGCATGGGTGAAATTTTTCCAGATTACCCCAGCAAATTAACAGTTAAAAGCCAAAGGTCTGCAATGCGGAATTGTGCAAAGGGGCATTCTTTGACGAAAGTAAAGTTTGAAGTAGAAAATTAGTTATTTCCAATAAAATCATTATTTCTAACCTTATAAATGTCTGGATGAAATTTCTATTCATTTTGATAAATAAAAGTATGAGTTTTCAGGGAAAACAAATATATATGCTTTTTTTAGACTGTGTGAAATCTGTATTTGAAACCCTGTACAGTACAGCTAATTTTAGTGTTTTACTCATTCCCTCATTATTCCAGCTTTTTTTCATCAAATATATTTGCACTATAATGTAACTAATTTTGTTTTTATTATTTTAAGCACCTGTAAACTTGAGAAACATCATTGACACAACTTGAAATGTAAAAACTAATTTCATGTCCAAAGACACCACTCATTGTACCATGGACTTTCTGGTAGATGAAAATTTGCATTTAGCTAACACATCATCAGATATTTATTATAAAGAAGTTATTTGAAACTTTTTGCAAACTATTTTTTTTTTATGTATTTTTATTTGGTTTCATAACAAGGAGAAAACATGAAGGGTCTTGAAATTATGAACTAACACATACAGTAAAAAACGATTGAAATGTACATCGGAAGATTTTTATTGAATATCTGATTATGGATAAAATATATGATGTATATAGATGATACAAAGCTTAGCTTCTTACAGAAGGCAGACTTTAGTACAATTATATACGGTATCTCACAAAAGTGAGTACACCCCTCACATTTTTGTAAATATTGTATTATATCTTTTCATGGGACAACACTGAAGATGTAATGGTGAGTACACCCCTAAGTGAAAATAGACAAATTTTGCTCAGTTTGCCATTTTCTCTCACTGGTGTCATGTGAGTCATTAGTGTTACAAAGTATCTGGTGTGAATAGGAAGCAGGTGTGTTAAATCTGGTGTTGTCGCTTTCCCACATAAGAACTCTCTGAGAATCTGAAAAAAAGAATTGTTTCTATACATAAAGATAGCCTAATGCATTAGAAGATAGCCTAACACCCTGAAACTGAGCTTCAGCATGGTAACCAAGACCATACAGCGGTTTAACAAGACAGGTTTTCGCTCAGAACAAGCCTCGCCATGGTTGAAGTTGAGTGCATGTGCTCAGTGTCATATCCTTAAACTGTCCTTTCCAAATAGAAGCATGAGTGCTGTCAGCATTGCTGCAGAGGTTAAAGTGGTGGGGAGTCAGCCTGTCAGTGCTCAGAACATACACGGCAGACTGAATCAATTTGATCTGCATGGCTGTCATATCAGAAGGAAGCTTCTTCTAAAGATGATGCACAAACAGTTTTCTGAAGACAAGAAGACTAAGGGCATGGATTACTGAAACCATGTCCTGTGGTTTGATAGTGTCAAACGCATGTGGTGGCAACCAGGTGAGAACTACAAAGATGAGTGTGTCTTTCCTATAGTCAAAGGAAGGTGCAGGTAGGTCCAGGATTTGGGCTGCATGAGTGCTGCCGGCTGTGGGGAGCTACAGTTCATTGAGAGAACTATGTAGGCCAACATGTACTGTGACATACTGAAGCAGAGCATGATTCCCTCCCTTCAGAAACTGTGCTGCATGACAGTTTTCCAACATGATAATGAACCCAAACACTCCAAGATGGCCACTGCCGCTTTAAAAAAAATGATGGTAAAGGTGCTGAACTGGCCAAGCATGTATCCAGGCTATTGAGCATCTGTGGGGCATCCACAAGTGTAATGGTGAGGGATTACAAGTTTCTCTAACATCCACCAGCTCCGTGATTTCGTCATTGATGAGTAGAAAAGGATTCCAGTGGAAACCTGTGAAGTTCTAGTGAACTCCATGCCCAAGAGAATTAAGGCAGTTCTGAAAATTAATGGTGGTCACAAACAAAATATTTCTCGTAGATTTATAACAAGATCAGCCATTCTTTAAAACATTCTTTTGTATTATTTAAATCCCATCACAGACATTTAACCAAAACTTCACAGTAGTATGTCCACATGTTGATAATAATTGTAAGATATACTCAAGTGATTTGATGCAGCTAAGCCTAGCCGTTCTCCGCTGCACCTTTCACTGCTCAAAACACTTGAGTATATCTTATAATTATTACCAAAATGTGGAAATGCTACTGTGAAGTTGTGGTTAAATGTCTGTGATGTGATTTAAATAATAAAGAAGAATGTTTTAAAGAGTGGTTGATCTTGCTGTAAATCTATGAGAAACTGTTGTGAGGATCGGAGGTGTACCATTTATGGATCAGCTGAGCACAGATATACGCAAGTGGGACTAGCTATAAAGGGCCATTCTATGTTTAACACACACAAAATAATGACACTTTAAGCACAAATTGTCCATTTTCACTTAGGGGTGTACTCACTTTTGTTGCCAGTGGTTTAGACATTAGTGGCTGTGTGTTGAGTTATCTGTTATACAAGCTGCAGCCTGACTACTTTACATTGTATGAAAGCAACTTATCTTCAGGGTTGTCCCATGAAAAGATATAATACAATATTTACAAAAATGTGAAGACATTTGACTTTTACATGATAGTAAGGCTGTAACGAATGTTATACAGTGGAATCTATTACCCAAGATTTGTATGGTATCAGTTAAATATATATATCATGTGAAGTTTATGACATGCAGTAAATGTTAATTGGATCCCTATAATGGATGACATGCATATATCATCCATCACATATAGACTATTATTTCTTACGTTTAACAAATATGCGATTCTCTAAAATTTTTCCAGTATAATGATGCACACCAGTAGTGGAGATTGCATACCGACAGACACGTGAGTGTGGGCTCATGAGATATGTGATAAGACATCAATGACAGAACGAGAGAGATGAGCCAGTCAGTTAACTGGCCAGAAGACTATTGGTGCAGGAATGAAACATTCAAAGTGAAAAAATATATATACAAAGTGCAAATGTAGCTCACCCTAAAGCTAAGGCTTTTAAAGACTACAGTATAAAAGACTAATAGTGTTATGACACTTCTGAGCAAATGAATTGTCCACACCAGCTCTCAAGATACACAAATCCACAGCATATCAAATATACAACTAAACTGGCTTTAAAATCCAGAAATTAAATCCAACGTAAACATTAACAAGTAAACTTTTTAGCAAATTTTAATGTATACGTACATGTTTATTTCATCGGCTGCACTGTAAGTCATCTAAATTTTATTATACACTAAACTCTGAGGGGGGACATGTATGAAAACTATGTAAGTCTGCCCTTTGCAACAAATCAGAGCTCCCCTTTCATTTTTTTCAGAGCACTTTATGAAATGGTTGGTTGCTATAAGCTAAAATAAAAAAAAGGCTTTAACCTAGACAGTTTTCATAAATCTTAAGGGGTATTGACATTAATTAACTACTTAAGAATCCAGCTGTTTTGAACCTTTAGTCCAGAGTTAGTTTCTTAGGAGTTTTTGGGGGGGTTTAAGTTGTAATTTTTGAAGACAAGTACATATAATATATGCAAAAAAATTGGGATGGAAAAAAACAGCAATTTTGCTATATTTTTTTAGTTTTATTTTGTAGGCTAAGTTTCTATAGTGTTTGCTTATGATGTCCTAATGCATGTACTAAAACAGCAGACCTGATTGCCTTGATCAGGTCCCCCCAAATGCCACCCATTAGTATGGGCTTATGAAGGGGACTACATCTTTGCTGTCTTACTACTTAGTTGCAATAGTCACTATTGACTGCAGCATCTAAGAGGTCTGAGATCTGGGATTCAAGTGATCTCAACAGTGGCATCAGGAGCCTACTAGCTACATGTATCAGCTAGGCTCCTGTCACTGATACCATGGTTACAGCAGTGGTGATGTTGTATATATGTATTCATATCATAGAGTGTTAAGTAATCCCTGTTTATGACAGATATATATATTATAAATGGGGTTACGGGTTTAGTGCATAGTATGGTTTTAAGAAGTAAAGCACAACATTTGACCACATTTACCAATATAAATGATATATAAATTATTTGCTATTTAAATTTACATATATCATATACAGAAATGTAGTAATGTGTCGATAAATGTGAAACACTTAAAGGAGTTGTCTCACTATAGGTTTTCAGCCTACCTCAGTGTGTCTGGCACCATAGGATTTTTGAATTCAGGGGCGTGCTTCTTGTCTGCCTCTTCTCCTCCTCCTTCCCCCCTCCCCTCAGCACACAGACAGCTCTCCTCCTCTGACTGCAGTAACTTCTATACAGCAGGGGGGGGCGAGGGGGTTTGCTGCCAGAGTTAACCCTATGTATGTCTGTGTAAGAATAGTGGGGTGCCACTCCTTAAGGTTATTTTGAATTGCGGGACTCACTGTGCTGAGATGTACCGGCATATAAATAACAAGACACGACAACAGCTGACCGGGAGAACGGAGGCTTTACTTCTTTTCTTCCTCCAGTAACGACAATTGCAGAACAATCCTGTCGCTTGCATTGAGATTCAAACAGCTCTGGAACCATTCACTCCCCCAGCAGTACCCGAGGGGCCTTCCTCCATGCCGACCTCACTGCTCTAACCTGACTGTCCTTCAGCGGCTCTTCCACTCAGCTCAGGGGGCTACCACATCCGTCCTGTTGCACTTGAGGCCTTCTGCCCCTTCTCCAATGCGCTCTGGCCAGAGGGCGAAGTTCTTCACCGGCTCCTTCCCGGCTTGCTTGTTGATAACAAATAACTATATACAAGTCCTTATCCTCTCAGGCTTGCTTTCTGCCCTTCCATGCGAATCTGCCCCCTCTCATTCCCAGCTGGGATGATGAGGATCCTTTCTGCTCACTCTCTGGCAATCTCAGGCAGACTTCTCCCAGATTTACTACATGTCTCACTATATATTCGAATCCCCCGCTGCTGGCAGCTAACCCCCCTTCTGCTTTCTCAGAGGCTCAGCTCCCTACTGGCTGAAAGGGTATGATGCTCCTGTTACCAGGCAGACTACAACTGGGGAAAGAAACCTCAATGTTAACCTATAGCCTACTGAATCTAACATTCCTATTACTGCTATACTTAAGATTCTATAATACACTTACACTACTTTCCTAGATAAAGATAACTAACGCTTTTACACACCTCACACCTGCCTAGGTCTGCTGCCGGATGCTCACTGCTGGATCAGCTGCACTGTGCTGCTGCTGTGGCCGAGCTATTGCTGCTCCTCTCCACAGAGTCAGGAGACAACAGGGAGAGGGCTGATCTATGAGTGGCTATGGAGCCAGAGGTCTGTGAAGCTGTGTATGCTAATAGCAGAGCAGGGGGGGATGTAAGTGTTCCTATACCCCTTGCTTAGTACACAAATCCCCACGGACATCTCAAGCAACAACAAACACTGTTCTGTGCTGTCCTCCCATCAGAACAGACATAGGGCAGCTATGAAGTGTGTTACTATAATCACGATGTGTCACTAATACAGCAGAGCAGTGAGGGATATGAACCATTGACATTCCCCCCTGATCTGTTCTGTTAGTATAGTCAAAGCTTCACAGACACATCATGATTATAGTGACACACTTCACTGCTGTGACATCGTACTGACCACAGACCAGCCTCACCTCTGCTCTCCTCAATCTGTGTAGAGAGCAGGAGGGAGCAGGCACACACAGGGTTAATCCAGACAGCACAGCTACACAGACACAGATGCCAGGAGTAGAGCCCACCCCCACCCTCCCGACAGAAGCATCACAAGTGGCCTCATACTGTGCAGGAGGGGCTCTGTGCTCTGTCCTGCCTTGAGAAGCTGAGGACGTCACCAGCACTGGCAGCCAGTGAGAGAAAAATCAACAGGTCGGGGGCTATAGTGATTTGAGGAGCTGATGCACTCCTACTACCAGGGATAACTCAAAATCAGTAGGACATTTGTAATGAACATATATTGCAAAGCTGCTTGCTTTTCAAAGATCTTTTAATTAAAACCCAATCATTGTAGTGAGACAACCCCTTTAAAGGCATCTCAAGGAATGGGAAACTACGAACATAGCACTTTTGTGTAACCCGTTTAAGTAAACACATGTACTAACTTCTCTCACGAACACATCTTTTATGTACAAAGATCAAAAGACATTCTTAGGCTCAGATTTACTCCCAGAGATAGATTTCAGCACATCAGAATCTCAAGGAACATTGGTTGCTTGAGTGGTATTAACATTAGTTGAAGAGAAGAGTACCTAGTAAAGAGAAAGTACTGCAAGAT
The DNA here is from genome assembly GCA_025379985.1 of Phyllomedusa bahiana. Lineage (NCBI taxonomy): Eukaryota > Metazoa > Chordata > Amphibia > Anura > Hylidae > Phyllomedusa > Phyllomedusa bahiana. Next base: position 48,020 of record JAODAL010004904.1, read on the forward strand.
TCTAATAGAAAAGGCTGATCAAATTTAGCATTGTGCTGTTCATATTAGTAGAGATTCAGCTAGTGATGGGCAATGGACGCTCTGCAATATCCCTATTACCCTATTACTTACTAAAGGGCATGGTGCACCAGGCATTTGCACTGCTTATACAGACCAATAAAACAGCTGTGCTGTCATCTTGCCATGAGATAAAAACAATCTGTATCATGTATCCATTCAGAAGACATCATCTCCATTATGCCATAATGCATGTTGATTGAAAAACATATGCCTTCCATTTAGACCTGCGTTTGCTTTCATGTGAAATTAGCTAAAATTGTTTTGTACTAAATACACACACGTTTAAAAGGCTATTTGTAAAACTTTATTTTTTTCCTATATCCCGGGTACATGTAGATGTACAATTAGAGGGTGTCCCCACGGCAGGGATTTCAGTCGGTTTTAAAGACGGTTTTTGGATTTGAAAAACATCTGTAAACTGACTGTAAACCTTTTACATTGATTTAAATAGAAAATCCATGCTGCAGTCCACACTGCACAGATTTTCCTTTGGACAGTTTTTGGCACTGCCGACGTTCCTAAAAACTTAGAACATGTTTATTCTTCTGTTCAGTTTTAGGTGTAAAGGGGGACGGCTTGAATTTTCAAACTGAGGACAAAAGACGTCCCCCTATGTGCCAAAAAAAGACAAGATACCGGTCGGAAAATTTCACCATTACTCTCATGGCCTCATATATAATTAAATTGATAACTTTTTGTCATCACTTACGACCACGTTAGGGTGTTTTCTGACCTTGTGGTGTCTTCAAATGTTTTCCAAGACTAAGGCTAAATGACAACATTTAAGTTACTACCTCTTATATTTACCTTATTTTCTATAAAGATTAATAGATCACAAACATATATAGGCAAACGTCTTGTAAAGATGAAATCTATCCAAATATTGATCATCTATCATCTAAATTAACACATGTATGTAAGTGAAGAAAATAACAAAAAATATCTTGTAATGATGGCACCTGTTGTGTAACACAGGATCAGCCAGATCTTGAAGTTGATTCGTTGTAGGCAAGACAAATAAGGATCTGAGTGACTTAGATAAAGACCAAAATGTGATGATTGCTAGTTGGGTCAGGATCTTTAAAATGGCAGGTCTTTTGAGGTCTTCACTATATGACATGGCTAGAGCCTCCCAAAAGGAATCCATGCAAGGACAACCAGTTGAAGAGTTAAAGGAGTTTAAAAGGGACTTTGATGTCTTTCATGGGAGATACAGGATCACAAGATCTGGATACTAAATTACTTGAAATAGGTAATTAATCCAAGGATTTATTCTGGTTGCCATATTTGAGTTGGAAAGGAATTAGTTTTTTGCCTTCCTCTGGATCAACATTGTAGGTTGGACCTAAAAGACCTTTTTCAACTTTCAAGGTTCCTATTTTACAATGAAACACATTAGTTAATTATATTAAAAAAAAAAAATATTGCTACAACCATAGTCACTGCAGCTTACAGTACATGACCAGAATGATCAACCATCAGCCTGGATTCTGATCCTAATGTTGTACCTGAGATTCATATTCATAGAATTAACATATTTGTATTTTATGCTGTGATTCTAATGAAATGTAATTTTGAACATGTCATAATCTTTGCTGGCTAAAGAGAGGCTAACTGTGGTATTGATCTACTGCTCTATAAACTAATTATCTTCTCACAGTCAATGGGGATAGAAGCCTATTGAACTACTATGGTACATTCTCAAATTTTTGTCTTTGTTCAGCATTACATTCAAAGGATACTTTTAAAACCTACTTTATACAACAAGCACACTTTACCTCCAGTCTTACAGATGCTAATACATAAGATTCACAACAGCTAAAAAAATAATAACACAGGGTAGGAGCATAAATCAGTCACTGCTACAGCTGTAGTAGTTGAGAAGAACCAGCTTTTTCTATTTTCTAGAAAAGTAAAACAGCTAAATTATGACATTGCTGGATCAATTTATAACAATAGCATAGTGTAGATGAATATATTATATGCCCCTGCACCAGAACTTTTCAGATGTTTTCTTCAAGATATGCTGAGAGTTATTAGAGCCATCTCAGAGTAAATCATGTCATTGAAATAATCTCTTAACTAAGCCGCACACGATCTATTGAGATTGAGATAATTTATTTTTCCCACTTACAAACCTTCTGATTTTTATAAGTCAATTAATATAATGCAACAAATTCAGGTAAGGTATTAAGTAACTGGGACAATGTTGATATTTCCTTACTTTAAAAATGTGTACTAAGACCAGGGCAAAACGTTTTTAACTGCAAGACAGACGGACAGGTGCATCCATGACAATGTGGAATATGTTGAGTTTAAAACATATAAAAAATTGCATCTTTATGCAAATTTATTGGAACACTTCAACAGAACTAAATAGGAATGTGAAACACAACTATCAAGCAACTTTTCCTATTTAGTTCTGTTAGAGGGCAGGGTTGTCTCACTACAAAGGTTAGCTTTAAACATGCAGGGAACAGTAATGGAAGAGTTTTTCCAAATATATATCAGCTCTAAGTGCACACAAGTTTCTTTAGTTTACTGTCCTGCTCTCACCTTCTCTCTCTGCTCTGTATTATTTGATAGCAGGGATGAGGACATGTCAGGCTGCCAGCAGCTTGAGAACAGTGTGTTATCTTAAACAGGTAGTTAGTCTCCGTTTGTTTACTTTGAGCTCTGTAGCTCTCTGCACTTATCTATATAACATCTCCTGCTCTTATATCAGCGCTTTTAGAAGAGCTGTGAATGCCAAGCTGATATGCTAATTACTGTCTTAGAACCCGCTACAACCTTACCAGGAAGAGACAGCATGCATTAATCTGAATCTGTTTCTGGCTCTGAAACAGTGTAGTGAGACAACCCCTTTAAGTAAGAACAAGTTGTGTGACACAATAAAGTGCTGCAGAGATCAGGGACTTTCCCCGTTTTGGATCATAGAAACAGATATTCCCAGCTTTGAAAACATCAGTCATTTGGAAAATGGTTTCTGCGAGGTGAAATATATAGTTAAAACTAAGGGCCACATGTATGAATGGGGCTGAGCCAGTTTCATGGTGTGCTTTGAGCTAAAAAAAAATCCTGTAGTAGCCCTGTTCTATAAATGTATGAGCAGTGGTACGCTAAACGTTGGCGCAAGCTGCAACAGAGATAACACTTTTGAATGTGCTAATTCTACGGGGTGTGATGCACTAGATTCTTATGATAAGACATTTATGTGACGCCAAAAGCACGTGCAAAACTGGTGCAAGTGAGACCTAGTAAAAAGTGGTATGACTGAGGCCAAAAGTTGTCTTAGAATTACCAATAGGTGCAAAAATATCAATTATGATAAGTCTTAAACTATATATATATATATATATATATATATATATATATATATATATATATATATATATATAATATATATATAAATATATATATATAATATATATATAAAATCAATATAAAATTATGTAATATAAAATGAATATAAAATTATATAATATCCAAAACACATAACATTATCTCATATAAATTAATATTAAATTATATCATATAAAATTAAAATTAAATAATCTATAATAATTAAACAAATACAGAATCTATCATAAATCCCATTCTCGGGTAGTTATGGAATTATCGTAGTATTATCAGTGATTACATACATATAACCGCAGGCGATCAATAAAATTAAAGCTATTACGATAGCATATCAATGAATAGAAACTATGGTAGTGATCTTGCCTGGCGCTCCACAAGTTTCAGAGACCTGTCATGTGGCGGCTATTGCCGTATGTAGAATAAAGGCTAAGAGCAGGCAAATAAAAATCTCTAAACTGATCAGCATCTACTTAAAATTTGTTTAATTTAATAGTAAAAAAATTTAAATTAACAAATTTCAAGGAAAAACAATGTTCCAAAAAAGATTATACAGCATGCAAAATCCTGACCTACTGATCCAGTGACCTACATTTAAATGAACGAACATTAAAGTACAATATAAAAATATAAAAAAGTATTTAGTAAGATTTTAATTATAAATAAACAAAAAATAAAAAAAATCTGAACATTTTACTATTAACATAATAAATTTTTCATAAGAAAATCAACTGCTTTAATCTCTATAGAGAAGAACAGAAGCTTATAAATGTCAATCATATTTTTCTGTTTCTCTTTCTACTAGGTCACAATGCTCTCCCTCGTACAGAAGTATCAATCTTAATCTTGCAGTTATAATGCTTCCAGAAATAAGTTGCTATAACTGTCAATCATAGTTAAGAACTGTTAAATTTGTAATCTAACTGTTACTTCTCTTCTCTATAGAGACTAGTGCAGTTTATTGAGTTCATTTTTTAATGAAAAATGTATTATGTTAATAATAAAATTTTGTTCTGATTTATTTTCATTTTTTCTAATGTATTGCTGTTTTGGTTTTCTAATTTTATATTATTTTAATTATTATTAATTTTATAAAACAATCTAATATTCATTTTATAGTATTTCATTTTAGATTCATTTTTATATTTCATTTTATATAGTTTTATAATTAATACAATTTAATATAGTTTTATAATTAATATACGTAAGTTTATACCACTTTTGTGGTGTTATTTTGGAAAGATCAGATTTTTTTTTGCCTATTTGCAATTAGAGCTTGTTTAGCAGGGCCCCAGATGTCAGTCAGGAAATCTGCCCAGTCTTTAAGCACATTTCTGGTGCATTGCTTGCGCCACAGATAATTAACCGAAGTTATGACAAATTTGGGAACTGCAGTATGACAGGGTCATACAATCCGTCGCACGCAACAATCCACTTTAGCAATTTGGAGCTGGTAAGTCCGTGCCAAGTTCATACAGGTTGCCCTAAGTTAGAAATTATGTTCACTTTTGAAACAATTTTATTGTTCTGAAGCATCTTCATAAAAAATTAAGCAATTGTGCATACCGTTTTGGTTTTAAATAACCTACAATTGTGCGTATTCAGCCTTCTTGTAAAACTATATATCTCCATGGTTACTTATTTTTGATTTATGTAATAATCAGCTCTCGTTTCTTGTTAACTTACAGCAAGTAGAAGGAGGCTGGTATGAAGGAGTAGCACAATGTACTTGAAAAGGAGAAAAGGAAACTGCCCTCACCTGCTGTCCAAAGGAACAGCCCATCCTTTTACATGCAAAGAGCAGTATAAGACATAGTACCACAGTGTACTGTAGAGAGGAACTACTAGATTTCTGATTACTTCACTAATACAGATGTTTTACAAGTAAAATAATCATGGTAATTGGCTGGAGCTCCATTTAATCACTGATCAGCAAGGTCTTTGACATTATATTTTGAGACCAGTCTCCACATACAATGTCCCAGAAAGAGATCATTAAGAGACAACTGTACATTATATTGAAAACATTGTATCTAAAGCCACTGTACACACAAAGTTAACAGTTTTTAAACAAAAATATTTGCTAAGTCACGTTTTTTTCATTTTAGTTGAATTTGAACTATAAAATATTTTAAAAAATGCTAATTGAATTTTACTTTTGTTTTAAATATTAGATAAATCAGAAGCTCATCTGCAGTTCAATATGTATTTATGATATTCATGAGTGGGAAATAATTATTACATGATTTTTGAGATTCTAAGACTTTGGGTGTATGCATAGCAGTTTCATATTGTGATGTATATTAGTGGCCATAGTATGATATATAAGATGTATAATATGGAAGCATAAACAATGACAGGAACAATGAAAACAAACTGAGCGCTAAGTCACAGTTCCAGAACAGGAAAAGGGAATAACTGAATTCTATGTAGCAGAATAATTGTGCCTGGATTAAAATTCATCAGTTATGACAGGGACCTGATCAGTATGAAGAAACTGAATTCAAAATGTGAAAGGATAAAAGCTCATTAGGTTTTGAGTAGCTATGCATAATTTTAGTTTATTCTTACAAATTGTATGTCTTTACTTGAAGTAGAGATCTCATATTTAATGGCAATAATGGTGGTTGATAAACTCTAGATCTTCATTGACAGCTAAAATACAAAAGAAAAATTAAAATGTTGCCCACAAAACTTGTTTGGATATGTATGTTTGTTATCCCTGGTACTGTAACAAAATGGACAATAATGAAGATTGTTCTAAGACTTTAAAGATGATAAAATATTTTTTATATATTTTGTAATTAATAAAAAAATTATATAAACTAAAGATTCATCTGTAGATTACTCTATAGAGTTTCCTAGAAATCAACAAAGTATCCTTCAAAATTAGAGACCTCAAAAAATTACTTGGTCTTAAAACGGATTGGCTGATAGAAGCTGAGTACACAAAAACAGTAAAAAGCCTTCTGTCTTAAAGTCTATGAACACCCTTGCATTGAATCTTTTACTTTAGTTTCTTCCTAAATGCAGAATTAAGCTACTTTGTAAATGGTCTTTATTAAGAATGTCCAACCATTTTGTTTTTGAAGAGTCTGTGTAACCCCTTCAATGAGCTGGCTGTCTTGCTGCTTCTGACTTAAATCTGACAGAATAGGGCTCCTGTCTATATTAGCTCTCTTCTCTATTTCTGCCTTCCCCCAGTGTCAGATGTAGCAGCAGGAAAGGAGAGAGACAGATGTAAATGAAGAGTGTGGAGATGGGGAAGAGTTTTCAAAAATATCAGCTCACATAGGCTACACCGTTTCACATTGCAGATTTGGAGGAAAGCACATACAAGGCAGTCTGAAATCAGCCTAGCACACAACCAGTGTGTCAGTGTCAGACAGCAGCTGCCAAGGCAAATAGGATCATGGGGTGCATTAAAAGGGGCATAGAGGCACATGATGAGAACATTATTCTCCCATTATACAAGTCACTGGTTAGACCACACATGGAATATTGTGTACAGTTTTGGGCACCAGTGCACAGGAATGAGATTGTAGAGCTTGAACAGGTACAAAGGCGGGCAACAAAAATAATAAAAGGACTGGGTGGACTACAATACCCAGAAAGATTAGCAAGGTTAGGGTTATTTAGTTTAGAGAAAAGATGGCTTCGGGGGGACATAATAAATATGTTTAAATACATCAAAGGTCAATATAGAGATCTCTCCCAAGATTTATTTATACCCAGGGCTGTATCTAGAACAAGGGGGCATCCTCTACGCCTTGAGGAAAGAAAGTTTCTATATAAACATAGAAAGGGATTCTTTACTGTAAGAGCAGTGAGACTGTGGAATTCTCTGCCAGAGGAAATTGTCATGGTGAATTCAATAACGGAGTTCAAAAAGGGTTTGGATGCATTTCTGGAGCGTAATAATATAACAGGTTATAGTGTCTAGGATTCAGGAGAGGGATCCAGGGATTTTTCCGATTGCCAGATTGGAGTCGGGAAGGAATTTTTCCCTAAAATGAGGACAATTGGCTTCAACCTCATTGTTTTTTTTTTGCCTTCCTCTGGATCAATACCTTAGCACAACAAGCTGAACTGGATGAACGTCTCGTCTTTTTTCGGCCTTACAAACTATGAAACTATGAAACCAAGTCAGATTTGTATTACTCTTAATTTTTTTTCTTGTTATGATATCTGCCGAATTAGTTTTTTTCTGTGAAATATGGTACTTACTTTTCAACTACAATGTGCAAACTTTAACTATTTTCACATTTTTCTTTTTCTATTATGGAGTATTACAGGAATATTTCTAGCAAGTGGTATCTTTGGGCATTTAGGGTATATCTATGATTTAATATAAAATGATGTAACATAACTTCTAATCATCACTCAATTGAAATAAACAATTAAAAAAAAACAATAAAAGTATTTATATTTATTATCAAAATATGTATGTATGCCAAAAAACGTTATTGTAGATTTGCATAGGGTTGAAATACCAGTCTGATAAATCAGCTTAGATTTATCAGTAGTTTGTTGAGTAGAAAAGCTTTCAATAGCACTTACAGTTGTCTCTTATGGTTAACTCTTTGTAAAATAACAATCTCAAAGTAATGCAATACCCAGTAAAGCATGTCACAACTGTAAATGGCCGTTCCATCTGGCTTTATTGCTTGACTGCAATACACTATGAGCAATAGAAATTATGGGTTTTCTGAAGTCATGTTTGAGGAGTATAAGCTGTATAGAAGAAAAACTGAAGTTGTCAAATACAATCTGTGTGATAACTTCCAAGCAGTCCAAATTCAAAGAAAAAGTTCAAGACATTGTACTGAAATACCCTCATTGAATTAAAAACATAACACCTAATAAATTCTTTACCAAATAGTAGCTCCTAATCTCAAATGATGATTTTATATTGACTACACTACAATTGAGCTATGCAGAGTACATCAGAATAAAGTATAATAAAATGGATTCAACTGCACAATGCAATTTCAAATTCTAGGGTACATGTTATATATAACAAAGGGTATATTCTAAAACAAGTAATGTTTTGGAGGCTGAGTTTACAGGGGTGAATGATGTCCTTTTTATAAACCCCACTAGGAACACTCTACAACTTTTTTGGGAATATCCCTTCTTTGAAGTGTAGGGACAACATAATAAGTGTGTCGTCACTTTCAGAAGTACTCAAGATGGCATTCTCCTGAAGATTGAGAGATGAACCCTCTGGTTTGTACATCAATGTAGTGCATAAGCATTATGTAATGGCATTTGTTTAATGTGCACAGCCAATTTCCTTCACACCTGAGACTTTGTAACACTAACGAGTTACATAACACTGTGGAGAAAAAAAATGGCAAATTGGGCACAATTTATTCATTTTCTCTTAAGGGTGTATTCACTTTTCTGGTTTAGACAATGAGGGTAAAAAGTGGCCCCGGGTGGAAAAAACTCCAGCTACACCTCTAATGTAGCTGAATTTTGAATCAACCTATATAGGTTGTTCCCAGCGCTCTATGAAATCCAAATACTCTAATAGAGGTTTGGGAATGGGATAACTTTTTTAATTTACTAAATTAAAACGTTTAAATAGATTAACTTCTTTGTGATCTTTACCATTGTTGTCCAAGTTGTAAAATTTTAATCCTTCAAAACTGATAATAAGAATTCTATTTTCAGTTTCTTGCTTTATTTCTTTAGTATGAAAACCGAAGAAATTAAGAAACAGAAATCAATATTTTACAAAGTGTATAAAACATCCTTTTAAGACAGTCTCCTTTTTCAGCTATATATACACTACATATATATATATATATATATATATATATATATATATATATATATATATATATATATATATATATATATATATGTGTGTGTGTGTGTGTGTGTGTGTGTGTGTGTGTGTGTGTGTAGATGTTTGGAGAATCCAATTGTTACTGTTCAAACCTCTTTGTTTCACAAACAAGATTGACTACATTGATCCTATCCACAAAATGAGAAAAAGACGCTCACCTACTTTGCTGGGCTAGTCCATATGCATATCGTGCTTCCACGCTGCCGTCACTCTCCGTCCCGGTCTCCGCCGGCCAAGCGGTCTTGTCACTGCTTCAAACAGGATATCCGGGTGCAGTTACCAAAGCGAGGTCTGCACCGCAAAGAACTCCAGGCTCCGGTAATCGTAAGAGATGCAGCTTTATTTCCAATAATTAAAACACAGCAGTGCACAAACTAAGTCACAGACCATACTGCAAACGAATCTGACGCGTTTCGAGTATTACACTCTTGCTCACAGATGGCAATTCCTATGTTTAGCTTGTATATTTAAAATAAACATAAAACCAATCATATGCAGTTTCTATGATCACATGGTTCTACTACGTTCGCCTCTTAAAGGAGAAGACACTCATTGCATACATTGTATCCAATGGGTGTCTAATAGCAAGGGGAATCTCTCAATATATACACTCACCGGCCACTTTATTAGGTACACCATGCTAGTAACGGACCCCATTTTGCCTTCAGAACTGCCTCAATTCTTCGTGGCATAGATTCAACAAGGTGCTGGAAGCATTCCTCAGAGATTTTGGTCCATATTGACATGATGGCATCACACAGTTGCCGCAGATTTGTCGGCTGCACATCCATGATGCGAATCTCCAGTTCCACCACATCCCAAAGATGCTCTATTGGATTGAGATCTGGTGACTGTGGAGGCCATTTGAGTACAGTGAACTCATTGTCATGTTCAAGAAACCAGTCTGAGATGATTCCAGCTTTATGACATGGCGGATTATCCTGCTGAAAGTAGCCATCAGATGTTGGGTACATTGTGGTCATAAAGGGATGGACATGGTCAGCAACAATACTCAGGTAGGCTGTGGCATTGCAACGATGCTCAATTGGTACCAAGGGGCCCAAAGAGTGCCAAGAAAATATTCCCCACACCATGACACCACCACCACCAGCCTGAACCGTTGATACAAGGCAGGATGGATCCATGCTTTCATGTTGTTGACGCCAAATTCTGACCCTACCATCCGAATGTCGCAGCAGAAATCGAGACTCATCAGACCAGGCAACGTTTTTCCAATCTTCTACTGTCCAATTTCGATGAGCTTGGGCAAATTGGAGCCTCAGTTTCCTGTTCTTAGCTGAAAGGAGTGGCACCCGGTGTGGTCTTCTGCTGCTGTAGCCCATCTGCCTCAAAGTTTGCCGAACTGTGCGTTCAGAGATGCTCTTCTGCCTACCTTGGTTGTAACGGGTGGCAATTTGAGTCACTGTTGCCTTTCTATCAGCTTGAACCAGTCTGCCCATTCTCCTTTGACCTCTGGCATCAACAAGGCATTTCCGCCCACAGGACTGCCGCTCACTGGATGTTTTTTCTTTTTCGGACCATTCTCTGTAAACCCTAGAGATGGTTGTGCGTGAAAATCCCAGGAGATCAGCAGTTTCTGAAATACTCAGACCAGCCCTTCTGGCACCAACAACCATGCCACGTTCAAAGGCACTCAAATCACCTTTCTTCCCCATACTGATGCTCGGTTTGAACTGCAGGAGATTGTCTTGACCATGTCTACATGTCTAAATGCACTGAGTTGCCGCCATGTCATTGGCTGATTAGAAATTAAGTGTTAACGAGCAGTTGGACAGGTGTACCTAATAAAGTGGCCGGTGAGTGTATATAACAGGTCTGTTCTGTAATTAAGGCCCTGTGGTACCCTTGTACCCAGTCTTAAAATCCAATAGCAAAAGCTGAAACGGAAAGCGCTCACCACATTCTCCTTTGTATTCACTTGAATGCTTCCAGCTGGGTAACCTTCCTCCGTCAGGGATCCTGGCCGACAGCCGAGGCCAAACATACACTTGCAGAAATATAATGGAGCGGATCCAGCGGTGCGAAAAAACAGGTTACTTTATTTCAACCAACATGCAGACAGGGTGCAGGACAAGTCACTTGTCCTGCACCCTGTCTGCATGTTGGTTGAAATAAAGTAACCTGTTTTACCGCACCGCTGGATCCGCTCCATTATATTTCTTAAAATCCAATAGGCCTCTCTCTGTCTTAATTTCTTTCCCCAATCTCCCCCTCTGTCTGGGCACGTTACATGCTCTATAGCATAGTATCCAAGATTCAACCAGTCACCTTGATGGATTTCTAGGAAGTGCTTGGCAGCACCTGACACGGACCCCTGATTTCTCTTTATACTCGCAATATGTTCCATTATGCGAGTCTTTACTTTACGTGTCGTGCTCCCTACATATCTTTTTTGACACATTGTACACTCAATAACGTACACAACGTGATGAGTGTTACAGTTCAAAAATTGTTTGATCTGAAATTCTTCTACCATTTTGGCGTCCTGAAAGGTGCTAGTTTTAATGCTCAAATTGCATACATTGCACCTGTTGCCGCCACACTTGAAGAAGCCTTTCTGAGACAACCATGTTTTCCCATATGTATTTCCTCCCCTGTAGGTGCTGGGTGATATTATATTTCCTAGTGTTTGATTTTTTCTAGGAACACAAAGTACTCCATCCTTGATAATTTCAGCCAATGTTTCATCCTGCCGTAGGATATTAATATTTTTATGGAATATAGATTTAATCTCTCTAAAGTTGTTGCTATACTTGGTGGTGAATATTGATTTTTTATTGAGATGGGGTTTCTTTTCTCGGTGATTATCTTCCCCACCAGCTATCAATTGCTGTTGAGTTTTATTTTTCACTTTTTCTTTTGCTATTTTTAGATCTCTCGTTATATATCCCCTCTCCTGTAATCTATATTCAATATCATTGGCTGCCTCCCTAAAATCCTCTTCCAATGTGCATAGCCTTCGCGCTCTAATGTATTCTCCATGTGGTATAGCTTTTATTGTTCCTGGAAAGCGACAACTGTCTGCCCTAAGGACGGAGATACCTGAGTTGGGTTTCCGGAACATCCTAGTTATTACCTCTCCCCTCTCCATATCTCCCTTAAGGAGAATGTCTAGGAAAGGAATCTCGTCCTTACTCCACGTGCCAGTAAAGCGTAGATTAAAATGATTTTCCCCCGGGCCTGAGACCAATTATTTCAGGTAATGGATCATTAAGTGAGCGCCTGAGCACATGGGTGGACCAACATCTACAGCCCATTGTGTGAAAATTACCAGGGTACGTTAAGGACACCAAGTCAGTTTTAGCAATGATGGCAGGAAGAAAGTGGGAACAACAATATACATGGATTAGTTCTGATGTGGTTAGCCTATATTCCTGCATGCCCCATGACATAGTACTAATAGCGGTCACTTTTTTTCTTAAGCAAAGAAGCAATTATAATGATGATCTACGGGAATTTCTCCTGCTAGCAATCCAGTTTCTCTTAAAAAGCAATTTCTTTAAATTTGACAAAACATACTATTTGCAACTGGTAGGGGCACCTATGGGTGCAACAGCTTCCCCATCATTGGCTAATATCACAATGGCATGGTGGAGCACCATGCCATTTATCATCTGATAACCCCTATCTGGATTGCATAGTGTGGTATGGGCGTTACATCGACGACCTCTTGATTATATGGGGTCGCGATGTGGCGCTCATACCACCCTTTTGAATATCTCAACCAAAATCATTTTAAATTTCTACGCTTTACGGGCACGTGGAGTAAGGACGAGATTCCTTTCCTAGACATTCTCCTTAAGGGAGATAGGGAGAGGGGAGAGGTAATAACTAGGATTGTTCCGGAAACCCAACTCAGGTAACTCCGTCCTTAGGGCAGACAGTTGTCACTTTCCAGGAACAATAAAAGCTATACCACATGGAGAATACATTAGAGCGCGAAGGCTATGCACATTGGAAGAGGATTTTAGGGAGGCAGCCAATGATATTGAATATAGATTACAGGAGAGGGGATATATAACGAGAGATCTAAAAATAGCAAAAGAAAAAGTGAAAAATAAAACTCAACAGCAATTGATAGCTGGTGGGGAAGATAATCACCGAGAAAAGAAACCCCATCTCAATAAAAAATCAATATTCACCACCAAGTATCGCAACAACTTTAGAGAGATTAAATCTATATTCCATAAAAATATTAATATCCTAAGGCAGGATGAAACATTGGCTGAAATTATCAAGGATGGAGTACTTTGTGTTCCTAGAAAAAAATCAAACACTAGGAAATATAATATCACCCAGCACCTACAGGGGAGGAAATACATATGGGAAAACATGGTTGTCTCAGAAAGGCTTCTTCAAGTGTGGCGGCAACAGGTGCAATGTATGCCATTTGAGCATTAAAACTAGCACCTTTCAGGACGCCAAAATGGTAGAAGAATTTCAGATCAAACAATTTTTGAACTGTAACACTCATCACGTTGTGTACGTTATTGAGTGTACAATGTGTCAAAAAAGATATGTAGGGAGCACGACACGTAAAGTAAAGACTCGCATAATGGAACATATTGCGAGTATAAAGAGAAATCAGGGGTCCGTGTCAGGTGCTGCCAAGCACTTCCTAGAAATCCATCAAGGTGACTGGTTGAATCTTAGATACTATGCTATAGAACATGTAACGTGCCCAGACAGAGGGGGAGATTGGGGAAAGAAATTCAGACAAAGAGAGGCCTATTGGATTTTAAGACTGGGTACAAGGGTACCACAGGGCCTTAATTACAGAACAGACCTGTTATATATATATTGAGAGATTCCCCTTGCTATTAGACACCCATTGGATACAATGTATGCAATGAGTGTCTTCCCCTTTAAGAGGCGAACGTAGTAGAACCATGTGATCATAGAAACTGCATATGATTGGTTTTATGTTTATTTTAAATAGACAAGCTAAACCTTTGAATTGCCATCTGTGAGCAAGAGTGTAATACTCGAAACGCGTCAGATTCGTTTGCAGTATGGTCTGTGACTTAGTTTGTGCACTGCTGTGTTTTAATTATTGGAAATAAAGCTGCATCTCTTACGATTACCGGAGCCTGGAGTTCTTTGCGGTGCAGACCTCGCTTTGGTAACTGCACCCGGATATCCTGTTTGAAGCAGTGACAAGACCGCTTGGCCGGCGGAGACCGGGACGGAGAGTGACGGCAGCGTGGAAGCACGATATGCATATGGACTAGCCTAGCAAAGTAGGTGAGCGTTTTTTTCTCATTTTGTGGATATGTACCAGTTTAGGCCGATTCAGCTCTAGACCTACGGGCAGCAAAAGTAATTACAATTAATGCATGTGCAACCACGTAGAAGATTATATTACAACCAGCAGTAGCACTAGTCACAGCGGGAAGGGAGATCACAATGTCTGTAACTAACGAGGAAAAGCAAAATACTCCCTTACCCTTTGATCGCATGGCGAAACTAGCATTAGTATTTAAAGATAATGCACAAAATGCTGACAGCAACAATGAATGGAAACCATCATTTATGGAACTAGAGAAAGTAAAAATTAAAGAACTTAAATTATGGTGGGACCAACAAACTCTAAAAACGTATTATGATAAGAAGATAATACCGAGGGGATTAAGACTAAAAAAAACACCATCATTTACAACTACAGAAGAGTTTATTAATAAATGGAATAACATCTTATCGGATTGCTCCCTAGCACTGATCCAACTGATAATAGAATATGAAACAGAAAAGCTCAATGAAATAGAAATAAAAGTAAAGGAAGCACAGGAAAAAGTGCATGCATTTGAGGAGCTAACAGAATATGATACAGCCCAGAAACAACTGAAAGAAACACTGGAGAAAGTGGAAAATATAATCATGGAAAATAAGAGAAGAAAATATACAAGGGACATTGAAGATTATAACCAAAATAGAGTGTATACTTGGAGTTGGGAGAGGTCTGAATATATACCAAGATCAATATTAAGAAAAAAATGGAAAAAATCCAGTAGAAGATCAGTCAATTTTTCGGACATTGCTAGTACAGATAGTGGTAATACTGATACAGAGACACAGGAACAAGATACATCTAACGATGACGAACAACCACAAGCCAGTAATAGGGGATCAAAAAACGGAAAGGCAAAGGTAAAAACAACAGAAGAAGTGATACCGAGAAAATCAATAAGAACTTTTGCGCAGAAAAAAAGAATATACAAATATTAGAAAAGGACACACAGGTCGTGGTATTAACGCCAACAATACTCACGCAAGCACAGATAGATGTTCTCAGCCAGGGATTAAATTTTTCCCCTACATGTAATTTTGATCTTTTTTCAACTATCATGGATGTAAATCGATTCAGTAGATTGCTGACAGTGAAAAAATATTTTTATAACAAAGATTGTAGAGATGATCAATGTAGGGATTTAACAATTGATGATGGTAATGAATTTGAATTGCTGCAATTTGGGGAACAGATGGCGTTGAAACATCTACAGGATTTAGAAGCAGAAAATGGGAACCCAGATGAGAGAAAAGTTGATGAGGAGCCCAGCATCCATCACCACATGCCGAACCCAACTTTAACCCTATGAAAGCGAGGGTACCAGCTTAGGAGGCCTTCCAAAATACCATGGAGCGGGACCTGTTATAATTACAGGAAAAAAATAATAAGAGCAATAATAGTTTTAAAATCAATCTACCGTAACTTGGTCCCAAAGGCGAGCCTTAAGAGAATTAAAAGACAACACACATTGGGTCATTAAAAAGGCGGATACGGGGGGGGGGGGCAACTGTGGTGATGGATGCTGGCCTCTATGTTACACAGGTACACAAAATATTAGAGGACCCAGTCACTTATCGTAAGTTGGGTGAGAATCCAACAAGATATTACTACAGTCAACTAGAACAACTATTAAATGAGGGCTTATCATTGGGTGCAATTACGGAAAGAGATAAAAAATATCTATTAGGTGAGAACCATATGGTACCTGTATTCTATGGTGTACCCAAATTGCACAAGAATACTTTTCCCCCGGGCCTGAGACCAATTATTTCAGGTAATGGATCTTTAAGTGAGCGCCTGAGCACATGGGTGGACCAACATCTACAGCCCATTGTGCGAAAATTACCAGGGTACGTTAAGGACACCAAGTCAGTTTTAGCAATGATGGCAGGAAGAAAGTGGGAACAACAATATACATGGATTAGTTGTGATGTGGTTAGCCTATATTCCTGCATGCCCCATGACATAGTACTAATAGCGGTTACTTTTTTTCTTAAGCAAAGAAGCAATTATAATGATGATCTACGGGAATTTCTCCTGCTAGCAATCCAGTTTCTCTTAAAAAGCAATTTCTTTAAATTTGACAAAACATACTATTTGCAACTGGTAGGGGCACCTATGGGTGCAACAGCTTCCCCATCATTGGCTAATATCACAATTGCATGCTGGGAGCACCATGCCATTTATCGTATTGATAACCCCTATCTGGATTGCATAGTGTGGTATAGGCACTACATCGACGACCTCTTGATTATATGGGGTCGCGATGTGGCGCTCATACCACCCTTTTTGGAATATCTCAACCAAAATCATTTTAATCTACGCTTTACTGGCACGTGGAGTAAGGACGAGATTCCTTTCCTAGACATTCTCCTTAAGGGAGATATGGAGAGGGGAGAGGTAATAGCTAGGATGTTCCGGAAACCCAACTCAGGTAACTCCGTCCTTAGGGCAGACAGTTGTCACTTTCCAGGAACAATAAAAGCTATACCACATGGAGAATACATTAGAGCGCGAAGGTTATGCACATTGGAAGAGGATTTTAGGGAGGCAGCCAATGATATTGAATATAGATTACAGGAGAGGGGATATATAACGAGAGATCTAAAAAATTGCAAAAGAAAAAGTGAAAAATAAAACTCAACAGCAATTGATAGCTGGTGGGGAAGATAATCACCGAGCACCGACCCCCCATCTCAATAAAAAATCAATATTCACCACCACGTATAGCACCAACTGTAGAGAGCTTAAAACTAGATTCCATAAAAATATTAATATCCTACGGCAGGATGAAACAATGGCTGAAATTATCAGGATGGAGTACTTTGTGTTTCCTAGAAAAAATCAAACACTAGGAAAAAATAATATCACCCAGCACCTACAGGGGAGGAAATACATATGGGAAAACATGGTTGTCTCAGAAAGGCTTCTTCAAGTGTGGCGGCAACAGGTGCAATGTATGCAATTTGAGCATTAAAACTAGCACCTTTCAGGATGCCAAAATGGTAGAAGAATTTCAGATCAAACAATTTTTGACAATTTGTAACACTCATCACGTTGTGTACGTTATTGAGTGTACAATGTGTCAAAAAAGATATGTAGGGAGCACGACACGTAAAGTAAAAAACTCGCGTAATGGAACATATTGCGAGTATAAAGAGAAATCAGGGGTCTGTGTCAGGTGCTGCCAAGCACTTCCTAGAAATCCATCAAGGTGACTGGTTGAATCTTAGATACTATGCTATAGAACATGTAACGTGCCCAGACAGAGGGGGAGATTGGGAAAGAAATTAAGACAGAGAGAGGCTATTGGATTTTAAGATGGGTACAAGGTACCACAAGGCCTTAATTACAGAACAGACCTGTTATATATATTATTGAGAGATTCCCCTTGCTATTAGACACCCATTGGATACAATGTATGCAATGAGTGTCTTCCCCTTTAAGAGGCGAACGTAGTAGAACCATGTGATCATAGAAACTGCATATGATTGGTTTTATGTTTATTTTAAATATACAAGCTAAACATAGGAATTGCCATCTGTGAGCAAGAGTGTAATACTCGAAACGCGTCAGATTCGTTTGCAGTATGGTCTGTGACTTAGTTTGTGCACTGCTGTGTTTTAATTATTGGAAATAAAGCTGCATCTCTTATGATTACCAGAGCCTGGAGTTCTTTGCGGTGCAGACCTCGCTTTGGTAACTGCACCCGGATATCCTGTTTGAAGCAGTACATTGATCCTAGCATGTTATTTTTACGATTTATCTGAAAGCAAGGAACATTGTTTCGTATACATATGCACACTTCATTAGTCTTCCTTGTTTTCAAATAAATCACAAAAATAACATACGAAGTCCATCACAGTCAATCTTGTCTGTGGAACAAGGAGGTCTGTGGAGTAACGAATGGATTCTCAAAGCATCTACAAATATCTACCCATCCATTCTTGGTCCCAAGGCATCGCAGATAGACAGCAGCGGATCTCCCTTACTTCAGTTCTTATTTACTGGATGCACTTTTGAGAGTTGTGCCTCCACTAGTTTTTAAAACCAGGGCTCTGTCAGGAAGGCCAAAACTGGCTCCGGCGGTAAGGGGTTAAAATAGTAGGTTTTGAGGGGTTTTCCCAGTTTGTAGTGTTTACACTACCGTTCAAAAGTTTGGGGTCACTAAGACAATTTTGTGTTTTTCCTGAAAACTCATACTTTTATATATCAGATGAGTTGCAAAATGAATAGAAATATAGTCCAGACATTGACAAGATTAGAAATAATGATTTTTATTTTAAATAATAATTTTCTACTTCAAACTTTGCTTTTGTCAAAGAATGTTCCCTTTGCAGCAATTACAGCATTGCAGACTTTTGGCATTCTAGCTGTTAATTTGCTGAGGTAATCTGGAGAAATTTCACCCCATGCTTCCAGAAGCCTCTCCCACAAGTACTCACTTTTTGCGCACCATATGGTCAAGCTGCTCCCACAACAGCTCAATGGGGTTAAGATCTGGTGACTGCACTGACCACTCCATTACAGATGGAATACCAGCTGCCTGCTTCTTCCCTAAATAGTTCTTGCATCATTTGGAGGTGGCTTTGGGTCACTGTCCTGTTGCAGGATGAAATTGGCTCCAATCAAGCGCTGTCCACAGGGTATGGCATGGCGTTGCAAAATGGAGTGATAGCCTTCCTTATTTGAAAATCCCTTTTACCTTGTACAAATCTCCCACTTTACCAGCACCAAAGCAACCCCAGACCATCACATTACCTCCACCATGCTTGACAGGTGGTGGCAGGCACTCTTCGAGCATCTTTTCAGTTGTTCTGCGTCTCACAAATGTTCTTGTGTGTGATCCAAACACCTCAAACTTTGATTCATCTGTCCATAACACTTTTTTCCAATCTTCCTCTGTCCAATGTTTGTGTTCTTT
Source organism: Phyllomedusa bahiana (assembly GCA_025379985.1). Classification (NCBI taxonomy): domain Eukaryota; kingdom Metazoa; phylum Chordata; class Amphibia; order Anura; family Hylidae; genus Phyllomedusa; species Phyllomedusa bahiana. The sequence goes on from JAODAL010004904.1 coordinate 67,526, forward strand.
AGCCCATATAATATTTTTAGCTTCATTAAAAAAACTGTGCTTTTCTCTCAAAAATAAGGACATTTGTAAGTGACCCCAAACTTTTGAACGGTAGTGTAGGTCTAACAAAGTAGTAAAATCAAGGATGCTGCTGAACTGGCAACATCATCATGGCCTCCCAAGCCTCACTGACTCTCACAAAGAACAAAGGCTAGCCCTTCTGCTCCAAACCCTCAGAAAAGCTATTGTAGCACAAAGTGCAGAAAAAGGTAATACTATGTATTATACTATATATACATACTTTTATCCTGAACCTGAACACTACTAGTTTGGACTTGGATTTACCATGTTGTGTGCATATATAGAAGAAACAGCCAGCCTTTATCTGCTTATGTACTTGGCGGTGCACGGATGCTCGTTCCAAGAAACGGCAAACAACTAAAGAGAAAAAAGGTATCCAGCACGCAGTAGATGTTTTCCAATAAAAACATAACAAAGTTTATTTGACTTCCATTAAAAAATTGTAAAGAAGAAAAAAGCAATCACCAGCAAATGCAACAATAGGCAGTGGTTACAGCATGGAGTTTGCAAAGATGTAACGCTAACGCGTTTCGGGCGTAACACAAAGTATGCCCTTACTCATAGCGATAAGTAAGGGTATACTTTGTGTTATGCCCGAAACGCGTTAGCGTTACATCTTTGCAAACTCCATGCTGTAACCACTGCCTATTGTTGCATTGGCTGGTGAGTGATTTTTTCTTCTTTACAATTTTTTAATGGAAGTCAAATAAACTTTGTTATGTTTTTATTGGAAAACATCTACTGCGTGCTGGATAAATCTTTTCTCTTCATTTGCCATGTTGTGCATGCCTGTTATATTCTAACAAGTATGTTCTTTCAAGGCAGTAATATTCCCATATGGCAATACCCTCTTTCTGCAGGATAATGTGACTTGCCAGACTGCAGATATTCAAGAATATGTTTGAGTAACAACATGATAAATAGTTCAAGACATTGACCAAATTTTCCAGAACTCAATCCACTTGAGCATTTGTGAAATGTGGTAAAAATAATTTATAATCACTAGAGGCTCAACCTTGCAACCTACAGGTCTAAAGGGACCTACTGCTAACATGTTGATGCTGATACTACTGAACAACTTCAAATGACTTGTTGGGTCCATGTCTTGAGAAGTCAGAGTTGATTTAGCAGTATAGGGGACCCTGTATGCACACACACAAGTATGTGTGTTTGCATGAGAGTGTTTGTGTATTTCCAATGCAACGTAACTGTTCTATAAATCTGTTTAATAAAGTGTCGCGTTACCACTATTTAGGCTATTGATACTACGATAATGAAAGTCTTCAGTAACATTTCCTTATGTACAGCACTATCACAGTTAAATGAAATCATTAATAAAACAACACTATTCATGGCTTAATGATGCTGCAATATCCCATGATACATCTAAATAAAACTTTGGCTACAAATGATGTACTTTTTCAAAACTTATTACTCTTCGCTGAATTATTAAAATGAAAAGATAAACAGTTTGGCTTTAATCCATCACACAGCTGTATTTATTTTTATACCATGGTTTTAAAGTTTTAGGTACAATGCAATTTATCAAGAGCCTTGTCTCCAGACAACCTAATCCTATTCTGTGAAAGACTATTTTTTAGATTTTTGGGTAAGCAAATGCAATTCATTTATGAACTGTTTTGAAAAAAAAAAACTTCTAATTTAAGGGGGCCCAAAATTTTTCAGAAAATACCTTTAAAAAGCTTTTTTGTTCCCCTTTTGAAAGGAAAAGGGTTTTTTTGAAATTTAATTTTTTCTGTATTTGAACTTTTAAGTTTCCGTTCTATACACAATATCTTTTCCATCTATTATTATTAATGCTAGATACAACTACTGTTCTCCATGAACAAATTAAAGAAAGGGGAAGGGTTGTGTCCAACACCGTTTTAGTTCCTTAGTCATTGGAATGGGTAGTGGGTTACTTAAATTTTTTGGGGGGTTTTTTCCCCTTTCAAAAAATCATATCTGTAATGATGGGGGCAGGTTTAAAAAAAAGCACTTTTGCAAAAAGGGTTTGGGATTTCCCAAATTTTTAGTTTTGGGAGGAGATAATTTGTGTGTTTCTAGAAACTTTAAAAATTTAATCTGGGGTTGGGTCACGCCCCCCTTTGCTGGGGATTGGCGAAAGATATTTAGTTCAACCCCGGTAGGGGAAAAATGTCCCTTTTTGGGGAGTTTAAAACCCGCCTGAGCTGTAATTGGCTGCCGTAACTCTTCCCTCTGAGCTATGTGAAAAAAGTGGTTTTTTGGTGCCCGGGTGTGTCGTGGTCTATGGTTTAAGTATTTCATGGCACCCTGAGTTGGGATTTAAAGGTGCCCCGAATTTTCCTCTCTGCTCCTCTCACTGTGTAGTCTATGTGAAGGATCCGGGGGTAATGCCGATATAGAAAACCCACATAACATTTCCTTGCTCCCCCTCTTCCTCCCCCCCCCAAAAAAAAGTGGAAGGTTAAAAGGGGCATTTTTTCTCTTCAGTTGTATAAAATGTTTACAGCCCTTTCAGGTGTTTCTAGTTACAAGGGGCCCTTTTAGGGGAGGGGGAAAGCCTCCAAATGGGGATTGACCATTTCGGGCTCTGCAGGGCTGTGAAAATTTCTCCCCTTTCCCCCTCAACCCGAATGTTTATTAACCCCCTGAGGAAGGACAAAACCCCTGGGAGGGAAGAGACCCCGGGCCCCGATTTGAAGGTTAAGAGGGCAGAAAACAACTCTGTTGTGAAATTTCCTTTTAATGTGGGGGAAAACCCCCTTTAAAAAATCATTAAATGTTATTTTTATCTTTATGCGTACTAGGTGCAAAATTTTACTGTTTACAAAATTAAAAAATTTTTTAAATTTAAAAGGAGTTTTCCCATTTGGGAAAATCAGATTTTTCAGAACCTCTCTGCAGCTGCAGAAAAGGGGGGAAATTTTGCATAAATTTCTTGGCTTCTCCATTCTTCTATAGGTTTTTGGAAAATACAGATGGGCACTTGAGGGGTGTTGGAACTCCCATGAAAGTGGATGGAGAGAGCAAACTTGTAGCCGCATCCTAGTTTTAAAACTGCAGAATCTGATTTAGTAAGATGTAAATATCTGTTTTTAAATTTTTTCATTAAGTAATTTTTTAAATTAAAATTTTCCAAGAGAATTTGGTAGCAAACTCTCCACCAGAAACATTGTTCATATTTTTCAATGATTTCTCTTCCCCCCCGCTCGTTCTAATTTGTGTTCAGGATTTGGGAAGTTCTACAGAAATGCTTGACAATCCAGCTCTGTTAGGTCCTATATCTAGCTGTGCAAGTTAGAGGGACATTGGTGATGGAGAGAATTTGCAAACAAATGACACTGTCCAAGCTGGTTCTGGCCTAAATTTTGAGTGTAGGATCTTTTTTTTTGTGAAAATAATAAAAAAATGTGGGGGTTTGGTCATTGTGTTTTTATACAAAAAAAAAGTGTCAGGGGGAAACCGGCACAAGAATACTCACTCTCCGGGACCCCTAAAAGGTTTTAAAGTTTCTCAGTGTAAACTCTTGTCCTGATAAAAAGACATAAAAGAGAGTGGTCAAGCCACTGCTACTAGAGCAGATACAGTAGGTAGTTGGTAATCATCTTTAAACAAACAGTAGATAAAAACTGCTCTATCTTTAAAATAAAGCAAAATAAGAACATAAATATATATGATAATAATGTTTAATTCTTTTGCTTACTGTTTAAAATAATTTTAAAATGGGGGAACCCCCTTTTTAAAAATATGGCTGAAACTCAGAGGATCCTTGATGGTGATGATGTCTTGATGTCACTATAAAAAGTTTTTTCTCTACTCTTTAAACGCATAGTTCTCACTTTCCTTTGAACTTCTTTTGCTTATTTTCCTGAGGCTTTTTGAGTATGTAGACACTCCAAGTTACTAATTGATTTGATATTGTACTAAACTAGACTTAAAAAAAAATCCCGTTAGTAGGAAAGAGGTGAGGTATGACACTGGACATTACAAAATGTAGAGTATAACATGAGAAACAAAAACATAGAAGACCTTGGAGTAGGAACCTCAGAACATGTATTTGCACAGCTATTCGAACTCACTAATAAATATGTGCATTGGAAGCTCTTTGGCTCTCCACAGTGTTGACTACTGGAAGATAGAAATGTTTTTATTTAACTCCTGGCTGTGTAAAAAGGAATCTGTTTGGCTTTAATAAAAGGGGTTGTCTCACCATGCTGTTTCACAGAGCCAAGAGCAGCTTTAGATTCATGCATCTTGTCTCTTCCTGGTTAGGCTGTAGGCGGTTCTATGGCAGGGATTAGCATATCTTCTCTGTATTCACAGTTCTTCTAATTGAACTGACATGAGACCATGAGATCTTATCTATAGAACAGACAGCTTCAGAGCTCAAAGTAAACAATTAATTAGTTTCCTTTGTTAGGCTATGTTCACATGGCATAATTGCGGCGCGCATTTTGCGTCGTATTTGCGCTCTAATATGAGCGAGATGTGCCTCAATCATTACGGTAATCCACAGTTCTCATAAAGAACTATGGATTACGCCTCCTCTTCCCGCGTATACAATACTATCTTATTGTACGCGTGGGGAGATAAGCGACATATCAATTATTCACGGCGCTTACGCGACGCGTGTAATGACAGTCTATGGGGCCGGTGGGCTCCTGGCCCCCCTACATCGCGGGAGTACACACCGATCAGTGCAACTCCCAAACACCTGCCGTAACTGCGCCGTGTGAACATAGCCTTAGAGATAACACACTCTGTTCTCAAGCTGCCAGCAGTCTTGTGTGCTGATCTGAGGTCACTCTCAGATAAGATTAAAACAGAGTGCAAAGGAAAGAGCAGGTCAGTACCCTAGAGAAACCTGTGTGCCCTCAGGGCAGATAAAATCTCTTTTATCTCTTTAACCAAACACATTAACTTCCCTATATGATGAAAGCTAATGTGTAGTGAGACAACCCCTTTAACCACAATACCTCAATATGGCTGCCACTCCACTAAACATTTGTGCTCATCGAAAAGCAAATATTGTACTATATTAAAAAATCATTGCACTCATGTTACACTTAACCTTCTGTTTCTTCATTGATGCATTCAGTAAGTAGCATAGTTAGCAGAGCAGAAAGCATTTTGGCTTGTTTGGAGAATTCCTCACAAAGAATCAATAATCTAAAGTTTTAAATGTCAAATCACCAGTTACTTGTTGATATTCTTAGTTTAAAGCAGGGCCCTGCTTGCACAAGATCCCTAAAGGAGGTTTCCTATAGCGCTAACCCAATTTTGACATAGATATATAGCTTCATACAACTTCCAAACCTACTGTTAAATGTTGGTTTATTGAAGTTTAAAACAACGCGTTTCACAGTCTTCTCAACTGCTTCCTCAGGTAATGTATACTAAAATCTCCACAGCGGCCATTTTATATATTATGACACTTGAAACGAGATTGGTCATTAACCCTTAATGTTTCTGTTTTTCTGGGGAATCACACCAAGAAATGCCTCTAGACCCGGTTTAATAAATATTTAAAACATTTTTTTTGTACAAATAAAAAACCTTTTTTAGTCAAATCACATATATATTTATTTTAGAGTATATGCAAAAATTATTGCACAATAATAATTGTACAAAAATATGTATATTTGTAAACCTTTCTATTTAAAAAATCTATCTATATAAAAATGTAGTGTGAACAGATTTAATGCTGTTTTTATTTATTTATACTAATATTTTATTTTATTTTGTGTCTTATTATTCTAAAACATCTTGGATCTCATTTAATCCATATGGATTTATGGTTTTAATTTTATAGATCCAATAGACTTCTCTCATGGTAAGTTTCTTATGACAATCAGATGCATTGATATTTATTTTTTCTATTGGCTGTATCGTGAATTTAGGTTCCTTGCCTGGGTGTTTGTCTATAAAGTGCCTGGGTAAACTGTGTACTAATTTCCCATGTCTCACATTGTATCTATGATTAATGAGACGGTGTGACAATTTTAAAGTGGTTTTCCCTATGTACTGTATCCCACACATGCACGTGATTAAATAAATCACAAAAGAGGATGTGCACGTGAGGTGCGTTTTTATAATAAAATTTTCACCCGTACTATAAGATTTGAAATTTTTTGCACTAATAAACACGGGGCAGCATTTACAGGCTGCATGACCACATTTAAAAGAACCCAATTCACATTCATCTATATTAACCTGTTCTTTTCTGTGTTGCCTTATTCTAGAAGGGGCAATTTTATTTTTAACTGTTGGTGCCTTCTTATAAATTATGTGTGTTTTTTTTGTAAAATGGAATATAAAATTGGATCTAATTTTAAAACCTGCCAGTGTTGTTGATATTCTTAGATGCAATTGCCAAGGTATCATCATAAAATAAAATCTAACATAACAAAGAATAAAATAACCAAACAAACAAAATTAAAATACTGGTTCTGATTTTTCTATAAAAAAAAAAAAAAAAAAGCAAACAATAAACAAAAAAGGTTTGTTCAAAATATTGGGCACTTCACCTGTTATTAATACTGGTGGATTAATAATCTCAGGTATTTGTCTAAAACACATAGTAAATGTAGCAAAAAGCTTGTTTTTGACACAAATTGAGCCAGAATTCTGGCGCAACTGCCTTGATAAATCTGCCCCAGTATTTTTTATTTTATTTTTTGTTACAATCTAATCAGTCCTATAACTAATGGGTAAAACATACTGTATATAAAAAGAGTTACATTTTTATATAATCCTTTTTTAATGTAAAACCATAACCAAGCATGCATTCTTCAGTCAACTTTCATTTTACTTAGTCTCAATACCTGCAATTAGGATTTAGGTATCACCTTTTTATAATGTAAATATGTCCACTATCAAAAGGTAAAATGCTGCTAATTAGTTGCCGAAGTATTAAGGAAACTGACACTTATTTGATCACAGCTAATAATCTACTTAAGCTTTTAGCACAATATATTAATATATTTGGAAACTGATGTAAAGTTCCAGCTGGCCCGTTACATACCTTATGCAAAATATGTCTTAAAGGAGCAGACATTTAATTCCCTAGTGATAACTGGTGAGATGGGACCATGGTGGGTAGGAAGGGGAGAAGGGTCAGTGTTCTTTCCTGTAGTGAGGCTATAGGCTGAGTGTACTGTGAGTCTGGGTGAAGTAGATTTGATTGTGTCCACCTAGAGGGATCAATGCTGAGCTTAAGCCGAGAGACCATAATTTAAATACAAATCTAACCTGTAGTCACATTTCATTCAAGTACTTAATAAACTGGCAACTGCCAGTATGGAGCACTTAATTATTTGAGTTTTCAGCATGAAATCCCACAAAGAACAACATTTGAAAGGCGTGTGTATGGTCCCCTCATGTTTACATGTATTTTCTCCGGTTTCTCCAGTTTCTTTGCCCAGTTATAGCATCACATTTAGGCATTTGGCTGTGGCCCCTGCTGATAGCCACAGCCTAGAAGGTAAAGACTGTGATCTTGAAAGCAGCTTCCTCATGTCTATTAGACTGCACATAAGAGACTGTTTAATTTAAATGAACCAATTAGTAGTGGAATGACATAAGGGGGGGGCACTATGTTGAGCTAATTGAGAGCAGGGGGTCCATTAACTGCTTTTCCCGCTCACCCGTTACACTACTGCACTTCAAAGAAGAAAGGGCATGGACATCATAGCAAGGTGTAAACATAGACTTGGGCGCATCACATCACCAAGACTTTAGTTCATGCTATTTATACCTTTATCTGTTACTGCACTTTGGAGGAAAAAAGACTTGGGTATATTGCATGTAAACCTGAGAGGAGGACATCCACCACTTCAGTTGCAACTCACTCCCCCAATGACCTGCAGTGGGGAAATGGCATAAAAAAAGATTTTCTGCTGATGTAATGAGCATCAGCACTTGTGCTGATCAGGGAGAGAAGCAGTTCCAGTCATCATATTAGGGGTGAGATAATTAAATGTTTAACCAAACATAGCAGGCTCATTTTTAGGTTGATAATTTTGTACAGCTGCAAATGATGTTGCCCGTTCCATTGTCTAGAGGATATGTGATAGATATGTGATCACTGAGGGTCCCACAGAAATAACAGAGTACAGTGCTCATTTATTTTTGTCAGCCTTTAAAAAGATCCAAAGTGCACATTTGACCACTGCTCAATTCAATCATTCTTCACTGTGAGATCTCAGAAATAACATGGGGACTCAGGGCCTATGTTTTAATGATCATTAGGCGTCCCTGCAGTGGAACCCTGCCAATCAAACATTTATCATACTTTTGTAGATAGATGATAAACATGTATTGTGTGGAAACTCAATTAATCATACTTAATTATTTAAAACATAGTTAACACTTTAATGCTTTACTACTGGTGAAATAATGTTGGATAACATTAATGTTATGGCACTTTAAAGGGGTTTTACCACAAAGTAAAAACCCCAATGTGGGCCACTCACAGCTAGCTTCGAGACAACTGCACGTGTAAATGAGGAGGGCGGTGCTTACAGCTGTCCTCTCCATTCACTTTTATGGGAGCTTCCATACACAGCCGTACACACACTCCGCTATCTTTGGAAGTTCCCACAGAAGTGAATGAGGAGGGCGGCCGCAAGCACCACCCTCATCATTCAAATGCATGGATAGCTTGCAGCTATCTTTCTTCCTGGTAAAGTCTTTCTTTGTGGTAAAACCCCTTTAAGGAATGCACTGTGGACTTGAGTGATTTTTTTTTGTTATTATATTTACATGTTATAAAATGCTTAATTCTAGCAATGCACTTCATATTAGAAAAATATTCTGTCTAGTCCTTTGTGCATAAAATTAGCCAAGTAATTTATTTATTTACTTATTTTTTTAAGAAAATTCCATAGCAGTTTTTAGTGCTGTGATTTTCATCAGAAATCCATCTGAAGACACCCACAGGACCATCAAAGACCAGGAGAAGATTTTGTAAATAAACTGACCACATCTCAATGTAACCTGTTATGCAGTGCCTATATTTAGCCTCTTTCTTTCATACTGCTCATACTTGGCATGGTATAAGTCATCTTCTTGAAATCCATGATGTTGTTTTCGCTCTAAGAATTGTCTGTGTAGTTACTCACCTATCCTCTGGTGAAACATCTGCTCTGTTTCTGTCACTCACTGTTACTCTACCAAGGCAATGGTTAATTTTACATGATTCTTAAAGGATTATTCTCTCTATACTTATTGATGACATATTGATAAGATCTGCCATCAACATGTGATAGATGTGGGAGCCACCTCTGATTTTAATTGGAGAGTTCTGACCACCTGTCTTGTCAAACTGGAGAGATTTCATGGCTGGTATTCCAAATAAGTGTAAAGGATGCCCTAGTCTTTCCCTGGCTTGCCCTGTCTAAGCAGGACATCCACCCCAAAAAAGGGTGACCCCCGCACTCGAACCCCTTCATAAGCTTTGCCTAGTAAAACGTGAGCCAAACAGACAGAAAACAAAATGTACAACAAAGAAGAAACAGACAACACAGATAACAAATAAATAGCAGTCGTACGGGCCAAGGTCAAACCAGGAGAACGCGAGGTACCAAAGGACAGATCAGGAGAGTAATCAGAAAGAATAGCCTAAATCCGAGAACCAGCAAAACAAGAGCAATCACCAGCAGAGATTGGCAGACAGAAAGCGGTTTAAAACCTCCGCCCCAGCCAAGGACTGGCTCAAGTGCTTAAACTATTAAGCACCAAGCCACACCCTGACTGAGGCTGCAACAAAATCTTTAAGGGCCTAGTAGCGCAGTCCTGACAATAGGTTTGATAACACTTGCGGTCTTCGAGGTACCAGGAACTAGATTTATTGCAGTGATGAGATGCAAACATTTTCTAGTACCGATAAAAGCACAAAAATAATGAGAAAGAAACCTTTGAGATAATGGTTTCTACAACTGCTCATAAAAGCAGCACAAACACTTTTAGGTTTAAAGAAGCAGTTAAATTAAATAAGTCCTCCTTCCCTGATTGTGTTAAACTACAGTATGAATCACAATGCACCTTATAATAATGCATTCAGGTAAAAGTAATTGAAGTACACAGACAAACGAAGAGTACTTATCACATGATAGAATAGGCTAGGGAAATCTAGCTTTGAAAGGGAAAACCTATTTTTTTTAGATCCCAAGGTATTCAAAACTAGATGATTATTCAAAAAGTCAATAAGCCGAACAATTCCAAAAGCTTAGAAAATTTACAGAGAATCAGCAAGTCAGATAAGAGCTTTTGATAAAATAGTATTGTGACTATGAAATAATCATCTTCTGAAGAGAACAGTACCAGCAAAAAGAAGGCAGAACCATGGGTTATGATGATACAAAATCTTAGTAAACACTACTACTACTGCTAACATAAACATCACTTTGTAAGCTGGCTTAGACTGGCCTACTGGGGAGCAATGGAAATCCTTTGGTGGGCCCCAGGGGATGGTGGGTTCTCTGGTGTGGTGAGACTGCTTTTCAAGGAGAAAGGCAGGGAAAGAGAGGCAGAAAGCAAGAGGCAAAGTACAAAAGTCAAGTACAGTATGTGCAGTTATGTACAGTAGCTTTAGGATGGTCCTCATTTAACTTTACTAAAGAGGGCTCCAAGAATTAACTCCACTGATGGGCTCTAAGAATCAACTCCACTGAAGGAGCACAAGAATCAATTCCATTGGTGGGTCCCAAGAATCAACTTCAATGGTGATCCCCAGGCAGCTCAGTCCAACAAATTTTTTTAACACAAACATGGTATAGTCTCGGTTTAAACATTAAGACAAGGAGTAATAAACGTTGCCTTGAGTGGTGAATCCTAAGCTACTCTGTTCTAGCAAGATTGGATTTACTAGGGCCTGACCAGCACCAAAATGAGCACTCCTAAGTAAGGTTGGCCTTCAGCCAGTAAAACCTAATAGTAACATTGCAAATAAATAAGGAGGACATTGAAGAATATTTGGACTATTTGAACTAGAGACTAGTCAAATGTAAACTGTGATTTTTTAATAAATTGATGGGAAAAATGTGGTAAATACAGTAAGTTTACAGTTTTATTTACTAAAGTACTACAATTACAGAAGTTATTGCTAAAATCTGCTAAAAATGGTTAGATTTTATATCTGTCATGGATTGAATCTATAGTCATACAGTTGAGGTAACTTTTCTTCCATTAAAAAACACGTACTTGTCTACTGTATATCTGTTATGTTGGCTATCTTTATGTTCTAATGCTGATATATTCCACAGCTGTTACTAAAGCAGAGAATAACTGCCTCCTACTGTCATTCCGAAGTGATTAATTATCTGTTTATCTGTAGGAGTCAAATATTCTTTCCATTTATAGATATATGTGATATCACTTCTCAATGTAGATTTCAACACATAGTCTAGTCACATTAATATGACCACTTCCCACTTTCAACTTTGACTGCATAGCTCATAAAGAAAATCACATAAGGTGTGGGATAGGTTGTCTCCACCATATCTCTAATTGCCATTATGACTAAAAGGGGCAATTTATCAGTTTCAAAATGGGATTATTATTGGCTTTCAGACCAAGGCTGGCAGTATTTTTAAAACTGTGCAGTTAGTGAACTTTTCAAGTGCTGTTGGGGTAAAAGTATAGTGTAAGTGGACAAATGGCGACATTGTGAATAAGCGATGTGGAGACTATGCAGCAGTATGAAGGAAGGCGCATCGAAGATAATTGTTGAGTCTCATATTTAGTGTATAATGTGCCTGAATGTATGAAAGTGTTTTTTGTGCATTCATATATGGTGTGTAAAGTTCGACGCGCCTCGCCTATGTGTTAGGCGCATTATTGAATTTAGGCACAGAAGTAATGTGCTTGACATGTATAAAGGCTATAGATAGGCTGGAAATAAGAGAAAAGTCATTAGAATAGCATGTCAGTGAATAGGAACTATGGTACTGATCTTGCTTGGTGGACCACAGGTCCCAGCAAGACCTGTGCTGTGCTGGCTCTTGCCGTATGCAGAATAAAGGGTGAGAGCAGCAAAAATAAATGTCAAATTTAATGTAGTAAAAATGTAAAATATAAAAATCTGAACATCATCATCAGTGGGTTATTTAATGTAAAATTAGTTTTAGACTCTCCAGGAGGTGACACACCATGGACAGACTGAGAGAGCGTCGCTCGCTCTCTCATTGGTCCAAATAACCGCGCCTCTTTTAACTTAGCCAATCACAAACAGAGCTCGCTCTGCATTTCTTTTCACCATAGAACTCGCGCTCTGATTGGCCGGCATAGCCAAGCCCCCGCTAGCTCAACCAATCAGCTCTTTTCTGCCTTTTTACTGTATTTTGAACTGTCCCGCCTTTGAATATGATTGGTCAATATTTCTCCATAGGTTATAATGGGTCCCTGTCGCTCCTATTCTTATTGGTCAATACTCCTCCCTAGGTTAGAATGGGCCACTGTCGCTCCTATTCTGATTGGTTGATGACCAATGAGAAGAGCTTACAGAATTTGAATTACTGTATACTCAATTCCTGATGTAGTGCCGGTCTCGGCGACAAATACGTTGTTCGGGATTTAATTGATTTATATTAATAGAAGGTTTCAGCTCTTTTTCAGAGAATATTTTACACTTAATAAAAATGATTTTTTTAATCATACTCCATGCCTCACGGCGCTGAGCGCCAAGATTTCATTGCCCGATCTCTCCATTGACTACAATGGGACAAGTAGCTCGCGCTCTGATTGGCCGGGATAGCCAAGCCCCCGCTAGTTCAACCAATCAGCTCTTTTCTGCATTTTTACTGTATTTTGAACTGTCCCACTTTTGATTTTGATTGGTTCTAACTTCTCCATAGGTTAAAATGGGATCCCTGTCGCTCCTATTCTGATTGGCCAGGATTGCCAAGCACCCGCTATCTCAACCAATCAGCTCTTTTCTGCATTTTTACTGTATTTTGAACTGTCCCACCTCTGATTTTGATTGATCAATTCTTCTCCATAGGTTATAATGGGTCACTGTCGCTCCTATTCTGATTGGTTGGTTTCTGCCGAACAATGAGAATAGCTTACAGAATTTGAATTACTGTATTTCCCGGCAATTTCCAATATCCAAATTCCCGATATAGCGCCGTTCTTGATTTTTGGAAAGTGATTTTATTTATGTATTTTTTTAGTAAGTTGGAGCTCTTTTTCAGAGAATGTTTGACGCCTTTATAAAGGTGATTTTTTGATTCATACGCCGCACGAACATCTTTAATGATTTCTCGCTGTTTTCCAGCCTGTCTCGAATCGGAATACATGTTAGGCGCAGTCCCGCACTGCGCCTAAGTCCCGCACTGTGCCTCACACACTGGCGAGGCGCGGCGGACTTTACATGGTATGTATGAGCGCGCCCCGGCGCTGACATAAATCAGGCACAGATTTCACCGGTAAACTGGAGTAAAGGTGCTCTCCGACGCGGCGAGAATTATACATGTCGGCTATTGTCAGTGTAACAGAAATAGCTAGGAACAGCAGAACTGATGTGTCAATCACTGCAATAGACCAACCCACAGCCTGAACAGCTTGTATGATTTTAAAGCTGGCTGTGGTTGTGAAACTGCATCGTGAGAAAACCCCTATAAGTACAGGAGGCTAATGCAAAATCACTAGAAGCAATGGTTCTAGTTACCTAGAAAAGAAGCTTTGTAAACAGTATATATATTGTATATCTTTTAGCCTTGCTGATTGCTTCAGCAGCACGGTGATAAAAACAAAAGGAGGGGTGAGCTGTGTGTGAGTCTGCCGTCAGAGCCAAGGACAAGAAGACTACAAAGAGGCTGCAGTAAGTAATGAGAAAATGATTTTATTGCAGAAAATAACCACATCAACACTAAATTCAGCTGGCTAAAGTGAACTTTTCTTTTTGTTTGCATTTACGATTGATGAGTTATCTCAATGACAAGAGGAATAAGTGATAACCACAATGTTCATGACATTACTTTGTTTTGCACCTTTTATTTCAAATATTGTAGATATTGTAAATTGAAATAACTCCCTTCATACCTTTGTGTGGCCACTTCAACCACTTCAGTGGTGCTTTAAGTTTATGAACCCTTGAGAATTTCCTATATTTTTGCATACATTTGAACTGAGTTCTTAAAATAGATAAAGAGGGCAAAAACAAACAAACACATAAAAAATATTAGACTTTGATATTTATTGAGGAAAATGATGCAATCCCACATACAGTTGAAACCAGAGGTTTACATACAATATATAAAAAGACACAAATGCCAAAATAATTAATTTTTTCCAAAACCCAGAATAATGAGAGAGAGAGAGAGAGAGGAGAGAGAGAGAGAGAGAGAGAGAGAGAGAGAGAGAGAGAGAGAGAGAGAGAGAGAGAGAGAGAGAGGAAATCTTTTAATTCATTTTTATTACTTTCTCCAAAGTCAAAAGTTTACATACACTAGGATTACTACACCTTTAAAGTATTTGGAACAGCCCATATGATGATGTCATGTCTTTGGAAGCTTCTGATAGATTTATTGGAAACTTTTGCGTCTATTAGTGACACAGCTGTGGATGTTTTTTTAATGCTCTCCAGAAACACACTGCTTCTGCATGTAAATTCATGGGAAAGAAATCAGCCAAGATATCAGGAAGAGAACTGTGGACTTGCACAAGGTGCCTCATTCATATGTACAAACAATTAAACGCAAGTACATATAAGATGGGAATGTCCAGCCATCATACCACTCAGGAAGGAGACGGGTTCTGTATCTCAGAGATGAACAAGGTCTGGTCCGACATGTGCATATCAATCAAAGAACAAAAGCAAAAGACCTTGTGAAGATGCTGGCAGAAACTAGTAAGATTGTGTCATTACCCACAGTGAAAAGAGTACTGTATCAACATGGGCTGAAAGGCCACCCTGCCAGGCAGAAGCCATTACTACAAAATAAACCTAAAAGTCAGACTAATCTTTGCAAATGCACACCGGAACAAAGACCTACATTTTTGGAGACATGTCCTGTGGGCTGACAAATCTGTTTGGCCATAATGACCATTGGTATATTTGGAGGAAAAAAGGAGAAACTTGGAAGCCTAAGAACACTATCCCAACTGTGAATCATGGGGGTGGCAGCATCATGCTGTGGGGTTGTTTTGCTCCAGAAGAGACTGGAGCACCTCACACAAAATAGATGGCATCATGAGGAAAGAAGATTATGTGGTAATACTGAAGCAACATCTCAAGACATGAGCCAGGAAGTTAAAGCTTGGGCAGAAATGGGTCTTCCAAGTGGACAATGACCCGAAGCACACTACCAAACTGGTTACAAAGTGGTTTGAAGATAACCAAGTCAATGTCAAGTCAGCTACACCAGTTCTGTCAGGAGGAATGGGCCAAAATTCCTACCAACTATTATGAGAAGCTTGTGGGAGGATATCCAAAATGTTTGACCCAAGTCATAAAGTTTAAGAGCAATGCTGCCAAATACTAATGAAATGTATGCAAACTTTTGACTTTGCAGAAAGTAATACACATGCCTTAAAAATTCTCTCTCTATCATTATTCTGGCAGTTGGAAAAAAATATAAATAATTTTGGTAATCCTAATTGACCTAAAACGGGTAAGGGTTATTCTTATTTCATGTCAGATAGTGAGAAAAACATGCATATGTGTCTTTTTATATAGTGTATGTAAACTTCTGGTTTCAACTGTATCTGTGAATGGCAAATTTTGACTGGTGAGTGGCACATTATGACTGGTTTCAAATATTCAACTTTTTAGATGCAGTTTTTGAAGCCAAAACCAAGAATGGATTTAAAACAAGGAAAACTTTCAGGGCGACATGTATGAATTCTGCCACTGACAGGAGTAGAATGCGCCACAATGTATGAACCGGTTCTTCTGCAGGACATACATACAGGTGCAGTGTAGTGCAGCCTGGCTCAGACAGAGCACCTTTTACTTGGTTTGGTTGTTCTAACTGTTCTGCACCTAGATTTGCCATCAAAGAATCATAAATGAGGCCTAGAGGAAGCGTGTCTATGCGCAAAACGGCCGTCACTTGTCTTTGTGAGGAAGTATCCTGTATTCCGTCCCTTGTTTATAACAAGTTGCTCAAATAAAGTACGATTTTATGAATTGGTGCCATGGATATTCCTACTCTCTCTAGAGTTGCATCATAAATGTGTCTACTTCTATGAATGTAGTGCGATACGATCCCAGAAGGTCCATAATCTTTGGTGCACTAAACAGTATCTGGTGCATTACAAAGGAACATATCGTGCCAAAGTTTGGAATGCACCTATTCATACATTCTTTTGGCTCAAAGTACACCAGAAAACTGGCACAGCCACATTCATACATGTCGCCCTCAGTCTTTCCTTAATATGAGTTTCCAATTATGATCCTTTCATGGTTTTGATTTCAAAAACTGCATATAAAAAACAGAACATTTGAACACAGTCTAAAGATTAGCAGATCATTTGAAGGCCAAGTGTTTTCAAACAATGGGATGACAATCAGGTGTGAGTAGGCAACTTGTTTTATTTAACCCCTTAAGGACCCGGCGTTTTTTTGTTGTTGACATGTTTGTTTTTCCCTCCTCGTCTTCCCAGAGCCATAACTTTTTTATTTTTCCACCTACTTAGACACATGAGGGCTTTTATATTGCGGGACAAGATGTCATTTCTAATGGTGTTATTCACTATACTATAGAATATAGTGGGAAACCGCAAAAAAATTCCAAGTGGGACAAATTGTGAAAAAACTTATTTTTGCCATGTTTGCGGAGGTTTCAGTTTTACGGCGTTCAATATTCAGTCAATACAATGTGTTACCTTTATTCTACAGGTTGATACGCATCCGGCAATACCAAACATGTAGGGTTTCCGTTATTTTTTGGTACCGTAAAAAAATTCCAAACTTTTTCTATTTTTGAAATTTGCACCGCGGAACCAGTTTGTGCGACCAATAACTTTTTTGTACTAACACGTACAGACATCGTTTAAGTACGGTAGTAGCCAGCAATTTTATGTACCGCTCCACTCCACCTGTTTAACAGGAGATCCTCAACTCCTCTTTTCAACAGTCCAGACAACAACCAGGTGAATATAAACTGTAAAATTGCATTTATTTACTTTCTGTAACACATACTGCTATTTCAGCAGACACATTCATTGATACTTGCGTTTATGCAGCATATATAGTCCGTGGTAGTCGATACAAACAAAAGTGTCCACACGTAATATCATGCGGCCGCATAGCATGGCCCCTCCATCTTGGATAGCGTACCACTGACAGGCGGATCCTGCGCAATCGCGCGACGTTTCGGGAGAACCCTCCCCC
This sequence comes from Phyllomedusa bahiana, assembly GCA_025379985.1. Lineage (NCBI taxonomy): Eukaryota > Metazoa > Chordata > Amphibia > Anura > Hylidae > Phyllomedusa > Phyllomedusa bahiana. The sequence goes on from JAODAL010004904.1 coordinate 84,909, forward strand.
TTTCTCAAGCGCAGATTGTGGGTCCTTCTCTGACTATATAACTGCTCGCAATTATAATTACCCAAATCTACATTAACCCTTTACTCATCATAAAAACATCTTTAAGCTGAAGCTTTCATTAATCCCATTAGGGACTAGAGTGTTAAGATAATATATCCAGCGTGCTTCACGCTGCAACAAACGTTTTTCTAATGCCTGTCCTTCCTTTCCTGCAACCTGCTCCAACACAGCCCACCAAAGATCGGATACATTATGATTATGTTCAACAAAGTGCCTTGCTACACTGTTTTCGCCAAAACCTTTTTTTGTTTCAATGTTCCTCTCCACTTCTTTGTTACTTAGTGCTATACGGATACTCGATCGATGTTCATTAAGCCTGGTCTTCACGCACCGTGCGGTTTGGCCAACATAGCCTTTGCCGCACGGGCACTTAAGGATGTAAATAGCGCTCTTTGTGTTACATGTGAATGTACCCTTCACATAAAACTTTTTTCCACTAGTTGGATGTGTTATATATGGCCCTCTTATTATGGCATTGCAGTGTTGGCAATTACAACAGGGTTGGGTCCCTGTTTTCTGGGGATTCAAAAAGGTCTGTTTTTTAACCTGTTTGGGACGTATATTGCTAGTCATGATTTGATTACCTAGTGTGCGTCCTTTACGGTAGATGAACTGCGGTGGATCTTTGAACAATTTCCCATATTTAATATCACTGGTCAATACGTGCGAATGTCTTTTTATGGCTTTTTTAATCATAGTGCTATGGGAATCAAATGTGGAGATATATGTAAACCTCTCTCTTGTTTATTTTCTTGCGCTGGTATGTAACAGTTGTTCTCTGTCTCTACACCCCACTTCTTGTGCTATATCCACCACTTCCTCTTTGTTATAGCCTCTATCTATGAATTTACTGATGAGTTTTTTACTTTGATCATAGTAGATGGTATCAGATGAACATATTCGTTTGGTTCTAATAAACTGGCCTTTTACTATACCTTTGAAGGTCTGGGGAGCATGGTAGCTTGCTTTATGCAATAAATTATTTTTATCCGTGGGTTTAACGTACAGATTGGTTGAGATACCACTTTGGGTTTTCTTTATTTCTATGTCCAGGTAGTGGAGGACATCATCGTCTATGGTGGCAGTGAACTGTATCAGTGGATGAATGTTATTTATATTTGTCAAAAAGGCTTTAAATTCCATCTCCGTACCTTTCCACAAAACAAAGATGTCATCCACATACCTGTACCACGCAGTAACTTTCTCGTATCCTGGTGTCAAAAAAATATGCTGTTTCTCAAATGATGACATAAAAACATTGGCATATCTGGGGGCCACAGGGGAACCTATAGATGTCCCCTGTAGCTGTAGATGTATCTCCTCCCCAAATCTGAAATTTTTTTTTGTCAAAATGATTTCAAGTAATGTCATTAAAATTTATTTTTGAATTACACAAGCTATGATCCTCTCCCAGCGCTTCCCTCGCTGCCTGCATACCTTCCTCATAGGGAATACTAGTAAATAGTGACTTTACATCTAGAGTGCAGAGTAAACATGTCTCCACATCTGTTGTTGTTTGTAAAATCCTCAAAAACTGGCCAGCCTCACTGAGGGAGTGTATATCCCTCTTCACCGCTTTCTGCAGAAACGAATCGACATAGGTGGCTAGTGGTTCTAAAATAGAACCTATCCCTGAGACGATAGGACGTCCCGGGGGATTAGTGAGAGACTTATGGACCTTCGGGACCAGGTAAAGGGCTGGCATGCGTGGATACTTGCATGTCAACATGTCCCTTACTCTGTTCCCAATATGTCCAAGGTTTACAGCTTCTTCCAAGACCTGTGCAATAATGTGAGAGACTTCATTTGTGGGATCATATGTAAGTTTACGATATACCTGTGGGTCATATAACTGTCTCCTTGCTTCTTCAATGTATTGTTCTCTATCTTGCACTACCGTGGCACCTCCCTTATCCGCCTTCTTTACTATTATCGACTGATCCTTGCCCAATTCCTCTAATGCCTGTTTTTGTTGCTGAGTAACATTTGGACACTTTTTCTTACAATATCCCCATTGTTGTAGTACTTCTGCAGTAACCAATTGTTCAAACACCTGCAAAGCAGGACATTCAAACTTTGGATCGAATTGACTGCCTTTACTTAATTTTTTTTGGTACATCCTCTCTCGAGTCGTTGTAGCTACTGCCATGAAAAAACATTTTAATACGTAAAGACCGACAAAATTTGTACAGATCAACATTGAACTCAAAATGAGAAATGTCCTTTACTGGAACAAAATTAAGTCCTTTATTGATGATGGACGTCTGTTGGTCCGTAAGGTGTTTCTTGGAGATATTAATGACAAGTCCATCTGTCTCAGATGTTTTATTGACATTTATTTCTTCTTTGTTTTGGACACGCCTCACTTTCCTTGTTGGCTTGTCCCAGAGCTGCCTCCAGACTCGCCCTCTCCGCTCTGGTTGCGTTGTTCTAAAAAATCAGCTGTCTTGGAATTTTTTCGTATCCCCGATCTTAGTTGCATGCGGTTAACGGCTGTTGTATTGTCAGACTCCGTGCTGCTTTCATCCGTGTATTTATTTTTAGCTCTTTCTCTTCTATACCTCTGTCTGGAGCGGTCTTCTGCCCAGGTATACACACGGTTATGTAAATAATCCCTGTTATCCCGCTCGAACTTTTTAAGCTTGTTCTGCAACAACTGATTCTTTAATTTGTCAATCTCCATCTCAAGATCCCGATTCATTTGTTCAAGCTGCTCCGTGGTTGTTGTTCTTTTAAGCTCATCTTTTGTAGCCACGATCTCCTGTTTTAATTTCTCCAGGTTAAGTTGTAAGTGCTGTATGGTCAAATACATCAATTCCATAGAGTAATGGTTACTAATAGCGTACCATCGCTCCCGGTATACCAGGTCATCCTGCATAAGAATTGGTTGCAGGGGGCTTCTCAGGTCCCTCAGTATGCGTTCGTTTTAGACATATTGTGTTAAGGTCGTTGCATGAGACAATAGGCTGGCTTCCTTCTTTCTCATATGTTCTAATTTCCTCGGGAGGTTGTTGACAACTTCCCCCGTCTGCATTTGAGGCGGCATTTTTTGCGGGGCAAAGTGTACTTTTTATCGCTAGCAGTTTGGAATGCATGAGACTTTTTTGATCACTTTTATTCCATTTTTTAAGTGACGTAAAATGACCAAAAAATGCAATTTTGGCATTTGGAATTTTTTTTTTTCTACAGTGTTCAGCGTACGGGATAAATGATGTTATATTTTTATAGATCGGACTTTTTCGGATGCGGCGATACCAAATATGTGTAACTTTTTTATTATTTTATTGTTTTTATTTGTAAAATTGGTAAAGGGCGGTGATTTGAACGTTTAATATTATTTTTTGTACTGTAAAACTTTATTTTTTTTTTTTTTTTTTTTTTACTTTAACATTGAGGCCACCTATGGTGCTTGACCACTAGGTGACATGATTGTCAATACAGTCTAATGCATTGCATAAGCAATGCATTAGACTGTACCAAGATGGCAGTTTCCCCACTTCCTGTCTAAGGACGGAAGTGGGGCAAACTAGGACATGGAAGTGACAGGAGCCTTCTCAAGGCTCCCCGCTGCCATGTCCGGGCGTCGGATCGCTGCAGCTATGCTGCAACGGTGCCGATCACCCTCAAGATCGGTGCGGGGCACCGATCTTAATTCATTCAGACGGGTTAAACAGCGGGGGCGGGCGACGCTGCCCGATCGCGCTGTAATGGCTGGGTATTAGTGGCGATTAGCCGCTAACACCCGGCGGCTGTGCAGGGGGGTCACTAAGCCATCCCCCTGCAAAGCTCCTTATCGACCCTGGGACATACTTATACGTCCAGGGTCCTTAAGGGGTTAAAGAACAGGGATCGTTAAAAGTCTGATCTTCATAACACATATTTGCAGAAGTTTAGCATTGGAAAAAACACTCAGGACCTCAGAAAAAGGGTTGTTTATTATTTATTCAACTGGAAAAATTTACAAAACCATCTCTACCGTCTGGACTTTACCAATTCACAGTCAGACACATTGGGTCCCATTTATCAAAACTGTTTAGCAGTAAAACTGTTCTTATTGTCCATAGCAACCATTCGTAACTCAGCTTTCAATTTTCTGGAGCAGTTTTCAAAATGAAAGCCAAGCTTTGATTAGTTGCTAAAAGCAACAAAGACAGTAATACTGCTAAACAGTTTGGATAAATGAATGAATGAATGAATGAATGAATGAATGAAGACAATTCAAGACTATCATCACTTTCTCGATTGACCGACCAATGAAGATCATGCAAAAAGCAAGGCACTACTGGGCTAGAGATACATGGTCAAGTCTCATACATCTGAAGACTGTGACAAACTACTAGGCTATCAGAAATAACTTTGTGCCACTAGGCAATAGCCAATAGCTTGATTACTGGATGTAAAAAATTGGCCAACATTTGAAAATTGGGCCACCTTTACCTGTAATATTGTGAGTATGTTTTATATCTAACTCATTTGTATACCTTTGTTTGTGTTGCTCCTATTTATAAATCACCCATTTCTAATATCAGCTGTACGTACAGTCTTTGGTGTTTGAGGTTTTTGAGAACATATTTGCAATTGATTCTTATCAATTCATCGTCATGAATGTACTACATGGGTGACGTTTGTTTGATTTCAATTTTTGAGACGCTATGTCTATTTGATCTATCTAAATCGTGAGGTGACGTCAGCCCTATTAAGGCTGGGTGACAATTATCGCTGGTGAATTTTGTAATCATTAATATTTTGTAACCTGGATATATATGGGGGATTGTATCAATTTTGTAATTTTTCAATCTCCCTGTGTCCTGTTGACAAATAATATAGGGATAACTAAGGAGACTTATCCAGGATTAAGTTCTGGCTGAGTTCGCCCTTATTGGGTCATGTGTTCCAAGATTTCTGATACTTAAGGAATAACAGGGTTTTTGGTAGGTTTTGGCAATATATTGTTGGTATTTTAATATTTAATAAATGAAAAGTCAAGTTTTACAAATAGTTTGTCATGTAACATTATTTTCGTAGATTGAGTCGCAAAGGTTCCCAAGGTAATCTCAAAGGTTTCTCATATTAGCTTAAGGAGGACACTGAATGGCAATGCTGTGCGTGGAAGAATTGTAAGTTATGTTGTGATTTGTATTTTGAACTGTGCTGTGATTTGGATTGGATCGGTCAAATTTGATCCTAATCTGAGAACTTTGAATCAGGTTAATTTGTAGTAAAAGCTGGCAGCAAATCGACCATAACTGTAGCCTGTTAGCATTAAGTGGATTTAGGAGTTAACCTCCTGGTTCAGAATCAAACAGCACTCTCTCGTTGTGGCCTACCTTCTAATGTGCTCTAGTATGTTACCTCCTACTACTTGAACATAGGTCTAATGTTACAGGAAGAAACATTTGACAGGATTAGTGTTGAGCGATTGCGTTGGCCATCGACATTGGTCGATGGTCGATAGTCGACCATCATCAACAAGATAGTCGATAGTGAGCAGTCGATTATGAGCGATGACCATTAAAGTCTATGGGAGAGCAACAACACCTTCATTCTTACACCCAAACAGGGCTGGAGAAGCTGAATTAACATCCACAACAGTCAAAAAGGATACTGCTACATCTTAGGGAACACACTTTGGTTTTAAAAGCCCAGAAAAAAAAAAAAAAAAACAAAATTCACTACCTGTCTTGTCCACGCATGACCCTTAAACCTGCATCACCACAAAATTAAAAAATCCAGAAAACGTATGATTTTAACCCCCATATTACTTGAACTGGGAAAATTAATATCCCTGCCTGGGAAACCCGCATAGCCCCAAAACCCCATGATCCCAATTTTAAAAATCGGAAAAAGGAGTCTTTAAAAACCATTTTTGTTGAATGGACATTGACTATAAATTCCGGGCCAAAACATGACCCCAAACCTCATGACCCCCACATTAAAAAAAATGCCGGAAAAGGAGTCTTTCAACCACCCCTTTTTTTTCACTGGACATTACATATCTTCCTGACCGCAGAATGACCATTAAACCTTCTGACCCACAATTCAAAATGCCGCGAAAAAGGGGTCTTTCAACCACCATTTAGTTTTTATGGGGAAAATTGACTATACCGTCCCGGGGCCCCGCATAGCCCCAAACCTGCATGACCCCCAATTCAAAAGTGCCGGAAAAAGGGGTCTTTCAACCCCCCTTTTATTTTTACTGGACATATACTGTCCCTGTCCTGGGGCCCCATTTATGAAACCCCAAACCTGATGACCCCAATTAAAAAGTGCTGGAAAAAGGGTCTTTTCAACCCCCATTTTAGTTTCACTGGGCATTGACAAACCCGTCCTGGGGCCCCAGCATGGCCCCAAAAACCTGCATGAAACCCCCCATTTAAAAAATGCCAGAAAAAGGGGCTTTTTAACCACCATTTTTGTTTTAATGGCTTGACTATACATGTCCTGGGCCACAGCATAGCCCCCCAAAACCCTTGCCCCCAATTCAAAAGTCCGGAAAAAGGAGTCTTTCAAAACCCCCATTTTACTTTACGGAAAATTGACTATACCTTTCCCGGGCCCCACATAGCCCCAAACCGCATACCCCAATTAAAAATGCCGGAAAAAGGAGTCTTTCAACCACCATTTTATTTCACGGCATTACTATCATGTCCGGGGCCCCAGCTACCCCCAAACCCCCTGACCCCAATTCAAAAGTGCCGGGAAAAAAGTCTTTTTTAACCACCCCCCTTTTAGATTCACTGGGCAAAAATACAAGTCCCTGGCCACAGAGGCCCCAAACCCGCTTACCCCCAATTCAAAAGTGCCGAAAAAGGATCTTTTAACACCATTTTATTTCACTAGACATTGCAAACATGTCCTGGGGCCACAGCATAGCCCCCCAAACCCGCATGACCCCAGTTTTTAAAAATGCCGGAAAAAGGGGTCTTTCAACCCCATTTTAGTTTCACTGACATTGACTATACATGTCCCGGGCCACAGCTGACCCCAACCCCCTTGACCCCCATTCAAATGCCGGGAAAAAGAGTCTTTAAACCATTTATTGAAATGGCATTGACTATACATGTCCTGGGCCACAGCATGAGCCCCAAACCTATCACCCCCCCGTTCAAAAATCCGAAAAAGGGGTCTTTCAACCACCTTTTTTTGTTTCATGGGCATTGACAACCCGTCCTGATCGCAAAATGACCATTAATCCTGCTGACCCGATTTAAAAGTGCGGGAAAAGGATCTTTTTAACCCATTTTTTTTCATGGGCATTTACTATACCTGTTCTGGGCCAAACATGACCCCCAAACCCGCAGACCCCAATTCAAAAAATGCCGAAAAAAAAGGGGTCTTTTAACCACCATTTTTTTTTTTACTGGAATATTTCCCTGTCCGGGGCCACAGCAGAGCCCCAAACCCGCATGACCCCCCAATAAAAAAAAGCCGGAAAAAGGATCTTTCAAGCACCTTTTACTTTTACTGGGCATTGACTTACCTGCCTGGCCACAGCATGAGCCCCCCAAAACCCGCTTGACCCCAGATTAAAAGTGCCGGAAAAAAAAATCTTTTAACCCCCTTTTAGTTTCACTGGGCATTGACTATCCCTTTCCGGGGCCCCAGCATGAGCCCCCAAAACCGCATGACCCCAATTAAAAAGGCCGGGGAAAAGGAGTCTTTCACCACCATTTTAGTTTTTCTGACTTTACTATACATTCCCGGGCCACAATGACCCCAAACTGCTTACCCCCCCGATTCAAAAGTGCCGAAAAAGGGGTCTTTTACCCCCATTTTTGTTTAACTGGGCATTGACTTACATTTCCGGGCCACGCATGAGCCCCAAACCCGCATGACCACCCGATTCAAAAGGCGGGAAAAAGGGGTCTTTTAACCACCATTTTTTTTTCACTGGACATTGACTAACCTTTCCCGTACCGCGAATGACTATTAAACCCGTCTGACCCCCAATTTAAAAGTGCCGGGAAAAGGAGTCTTTCAACCCCCATTTTGTTTCACTGACATTTACTATACCTGTCCTGGGGCCCCAGCATGGCCCCAAACCTGCATGATCCCCAGATTCAAAAGGCCGGGAAAAAAGGGGTCTTTCAACCCCATTTTAGTTTGACGGACAATACTGTCCCTGTCCGGGCCACGCATGAGCCCCAAAACCCGCATGACCCCAGATTAAAAAGTGCTGGGAAAAAAGGGTCTTTCAACCACATTTTAGTTTCACTGGACATTGACATACCTGCCTGGCCACAGCATGAGCCCCCAAAATCATGACCCCAGATTCCCAAAAGTGCCGGAAAAAGGAGTCTTTTTAACCCCCATTTAGTTTCATGGGCATTGACTTTAATCTTCCTTATGCAGAATGACCATTAAACCTGTTTCCCCCCCAAAATTTAAAAGTGCCGGAAAAAGGAGTCTTTCAACCACCATTTTTGTTTCATGGACATTGACTAACCTGTCCCGGGGGGCCCGCATGACCCAAACCGCTTACCCCAATTCAAAAGTGCGGAAAAAGGGTCTTCAACCACCTTTTTGTTTTATGGGCATTGACTAACAGCCCGGGGCCCCAGCATGAGCCCCAAATGCATGACCCCCCCCCTTAAAAGGCCGGATAAAAGGGGTCTTTCTACCGCCTTTAGTTTTACTGGACATTGACTAAACCCGTCCTGGGCCACAGCATGCCCCAAAACCCGCTGACCCAGATTAAAAAGTGCCGGAAAAAGGGCTTTAACCACCCTTTTAGTTTCACTGGACATTGACTAACTGTCCCGTACCCCAAAAAGACCATTAAACCCGTCTGACCCACAGATTTAAAAGTTTCCGAAAAAGGGGTCTTTCAACCCCCCCATTTTATTTTACGGACATTGACATACCTACCCTGGGCCCAGCATACCCCCAACCTCCGACCCCAATTAAAAAGTGCCGAAAAAGAGTCTTTTAACCACCATTTTGTTTCACTGGAATTGATATACATTCCGGGGGCCCCAAAAGACCCCCAAAACCCGCTTGACCCCCAATTCAAAAATGCCGGAAAAAAAAGGGGTTTTTAAACCACCATTTAGTTGAACTGGACATTGATATAATGTCCGGGGCCCAGCATGAACCCCAAACCTCAGAAACCCCCCGATTCAAAAGGCCCGGGAAAAAAGGGGTCTTTCAACCCCCATTTATTTCACGGACTTGATATACATTCCGGGGGCCCCAGCATGAACCCCCAAACCTGCTTGACCCCCAATTCAAAAGTGCCCCGGAAAAAAGGGTCTTTCAACCACCATTTTTTTCATGGACATTGACTATACTGTCCTGGGGCCCCAGCATGACCCCAAACCTGCAGACCCCAGATTAAAAATGCCGGAAAAAAGGGGTCTTTCAAACCCCCATTTTATTTCATTGGGGCATTGACTAAAAACATTCCGGGCCACACATAGCCCCAAACCCGCGACCCCAGATTTAAAAATGCCGGGGAAAAAGGGGTCTTTCAACCACCATTTTAGTTGAACTGACATTGACTATTTTGTCCTTGGGGACGCGACCCCAAACCTCATGACCCCCAGATTCAAAATGCCGAAAAAAAATCTTTCAACCACCATTTAGTTTCACTGGGAAATTTACTAACCTGTCCTGGGGCCCCACTGATCCCCAAACCTCAGACCCCCCATTTAAAAGGCGGAAAAAGGGTCTTTCAACCCCAATTTAGTTAACTGGACATTGACTATATCGGGCCCGTACCCCAGAAGACATTAAACCTGTCTACCCCCAATTTTAAAAGTGCCGGAAAAAGGGTCTTTCAACCACCATTTTAGTTTTATGGACATTGCATACCCTGTCCCCGGGGACAGATAGCCCCAAAACCCGCATACCCCCAGATTAAAAAAAAAGGCCGGGAAAAGGAGTCTTTTTTAACCACCATTTTAGTTTCACTGGGCTTTACTTAAAATGTCCTGTACCGCAGAATGACCATTAAATGTCTGACCCACAGATTCAAAAATAAATTATCAACAAACGGCCTGCGCCAAAATCAAAAAAAATATCGAAATGTTTTCGGATAATACAGGTTTTTTTGGCACCATCAATTCACCTGTGGTGATTAAAATTCTGTATTCAAAATTTTAAATGCACGCTGCCTCAAAAGAACAAAGTGTATGCCCAAAAATCAAAAAAAAACCCATCTGTTATGTATTGTATAAACAAATATTTTTTGGGACCTTTAAAACACCCGGGTGACTATAAATTGCTTATTTAAATTTTAAATGCAAGCGCCTCAAAAGAACAAACTGTAGTGCGCCAAAATCAAAAAAAACTATCGTTTTTGTATTCGTATAATACAAGATATTTTTGGCCCTTTTCAATCACCGTGGTGACTATAAATTTGCTGGGTTCAGATTTTAATGCAAGGCCCAATGAAAAAAGGGTAGTGGCCAAAAACAAAAACATGATCTTTTTATTATTTGTAAATAAAAAATATTTTTGGCACCTTTTAATTCACTTTTGGGGGCTATAAAATTGCTGGATTCAAATTTTAATGCAAGGTGGATTATCAACAAAGGTGGGAATGGGGGAAAATTGAAAATAAACCTATCTGAAAAGTATTGATAATAAAAGTGGGGTTTTTTGCACCCAACAAAGAACCTGCAGTTACTAGAAAAAAAATGGATCCTAAAGTTTAGGCTGCCCAATATCCGGAAATATTTCAAAAGAAAAATGTTTAAAAATAAAGCTATTGCAGTGCGAGTCTACAAAGTCTGGTGAACTTTACCATATTTTTATAGAGCTTGTCTATTCGTATAATACAAAATATTTTTTGGGACCTTTCAAAACACCTGTGGTGACATAAAATTGTGGGTTTAAATTTTAATGCAAGGGGGGGATTACAACAAAGGTTGGGAAAATGCAAAATGAAAAAACCCTATCTGAAATGTTATAAATAAAAGGGGTTTTGCACCTAACAAAGAGACCCGCGTTACTAAAAAGAGTGTATCCTAAAGTTTCAGGCTGCCCAATATCCAGAAATATTTCAATAGAAAACTGTTAATAATAAAGCTATTGCATGCAATGTCTACACTAAGTCTTGGGTGAACTTTATCCAGTTTTCTTTATAAGCTTGTCTGTGTTCGCCCGTGGGGCCCCCCATCCGCTCCCCACCGTGACTTTACAGGGGTTAGATGCTCCTTTAAAATTCTCTACCTAACTATATAAAATCTTCCTTTCCCTCTAATCTAACTAAATTGTAAGGATCACAGCAAAATAGTAAGGGGTTTCTGTGTGAAGAAATATAATAATTTCGCTGAGCTGTTTGGACACAAGCAGAGCCCCACGTTCTTCTGCTCTGAGACGTTTGAGAGACACTGGGGCTGAACAGGAAACGCTGTTCTATGTAAACGAGGTCATGTGATTTTTCCAGCCAATCGCAACCATACACATCCCAGTCATACGTCGCACACACAATCTCACCCTGGCTCTATTCTGTAAGCTGATTTGCTGGCCGCCAAAATGACAGGAAGCGCCGAAAATGGCGCGATCTTAATAGATGATGCACAGATTTTACCCTAAATTATCGCATGATCTAAAAAATCCGATCACCATAAAAACTGTGCCGATTTCAACTTTGTCGATAATAATCGCTCAACACTAGACAGGATGTCTGGTTACCATAACATGGGATCTAAGTCAAAGTAACAGACAGGACAAATGGGGTGTCAGACCAGAAGTTTGATCGCTTTGTGTTGTCAGACCTCTAAGTAAACCCTCAAGACCTCTTACACAACCCAAATCATAACCTCAATTTAGGATTTGGGGTTGGAGAAAGAGTTAAGGAAAAGATGTCCCAAACCTGAATTTTTTTTTAGTCTGTTCAAACTCTTTCAATCCAAACAGGGCTCCAACATTAATTGCAAGGAGAAAGATACTGCTGGATGATGGCTTTCCATCAATGATGGAACAATTAATTCTTAATTATAACAGCAAATTTGAATGGAAAATGTCAGGATGTCATCCATAAACTGAATATCAAAAGCATGTAGGTCATGCAGCAAGACTACAACTCTAAACACACAAGTTATAATGTCAAAGAATAGCTAAAGACGAATAAGGCTATTGTTTTGAGGTGGCCAAGATAAAGTCCTGATTTAATCCAATAGAAATGTTGTGAAAGGACCTGAAACGTACAGTTCCCCACATTCAACCTACCAACGAAACAGATTTGAAGCTGCTTGTATGGAGGAATGGACTAACAATTTCTGGAAACTTTAATATGCAGTTATTACTACAAACTAGGGGTTATTCAAGATACTGGAAGCAGAAGTTCATATCCACTCACAGAAATGTGAGTGGATAAATACCAGACCAAGTCTAATATTTATGACTCATTTGTTTAGGACTTGTGTGAAATTCTGATACAGTTTTAGGTCACATATATACAGAAATATAGAAAAATGTAAAGGGTTCACAAAATTTCAATAACCATTGTGCCACCAAGCTGTTAGATAGAAGGATCTTCATTGTCTCGATTAGAATGGGCCCTGGGACGCTAAGTAGAGTTTGGGTACTTTAGCATTCCATGAGCAAATCTGAGCTATTAAGTTTTAGGTTAAGTAAGGGAAAGCAATGTATGAGTTATACATTATAGGCAGGTTAGTTGAACATTTTATTTATTTATTTATTTATTTATTTATTTATTTATTTATTGGCAGTGTTGAGCGATTATAATCGACAAAGTTGAAATTGGCACAGTTTTTAGGTTGATCGGAATTTTCCGATCACGTGATAATTAGGTGAGAATCTGCGCATAATCTATTAATATCGCCCATTTTCGGAGCTTCCTTCATTATTGGCGGCCAGCAAATCAAGCTAGAAATCAGAGCAGGTTGTGCGACGTCATTACTGTGATGTGTATGGTTGTGATTGGCTGTAAAAAATCACATCGTTTTAGCAGTAGAACAGCCTTCCTGTTCAGCATCAGTGTGGGTCTGTGTCCTCATAAGAGCAGGACATCTTCCAGCTTTCTCCTGAATACAAGCTCAGCAACACAGTTCTCTTTGTCCATAGAGCTAACTATGCTTTAAAGCTGTGAACATTAAACAAAGGGTAGATAAGCAGAATTTCCAGTTTTTAGTTAGTTAGCTGAGAGTTTGAAAGAAGCACACTAGCGCTGTAGACAGCCTCCGTGCGGGAGGGGGGGGGGGGGTTTGGCGGTGAACACAGGCAGACAGGCCAGCAGCAGGCTTTTTGAAAGGAGAGTGTAACTGTGTATGTCCAGACTGCCTTGGAATCTGTATTCAAATGGCTTTTTATTAACAGTTTTTGTTGGCCAGTTTTTTGGGTGAAATAGTACCCAAATTTATTTTGTTTGTCATATGAACCCCTGTACTTATATTCACAGATTACAGAAATTATCTAAGTAACTGCAGGTTATTTGATGCAAAAACACACACCTTTTCCTATTCATACTAAAACGATTAAATTGGTTTATGTGGTTCACCTTTTGTGCATCCCCAGCCCAGTTTTTGTCAAGTAGACCCACATTGGTACTTACCATAGGATACAGGAACTTTTCTAGTCACCTCAGTGTGTATTTTCATAGGTGCAAAAACCACCTTTTATCATCCGTACACCCATTTAAATATACTTTTTTTTTCACTTTGGGGCGCAGGCCCATTTTTGTTGAAAAGACCCATCTATGTACTTATATTACCATACAGAAACACATTTCTCAGTAATATGCTGTTTATTTCATAGTGTCATTAGACACCACTATTATTATCAGTACAACAAACAATTTAATTCATGTTTTTTCACTTTGGTGCAGCCCAGTTTGTGTTTCAAAGACCCACTTTGTAACTTACAAACGGATACAGAACATTTCAAGTCACCGCAGTGAATTTCAATTCAATCAAAAAAAAAAACCGACATTTTAATCATTCTACATCCTCACAACAATTTAAATACTTCTTTTTTTTTTTTCACTTTGGCGCAGGCCATTTTTGGGTTGAAAACCAGACCCATCTTGTACTTATATTACCATACAGACATTTGCTAGTAATTGCTGATTGTATTTTCATAGGTGCAAAAAACCTACCTATTATTATCAGTACACACAATTTAATTATACGTGTTATTTTTCACTTTGTCGCAAGCCCAGTTTTGTTCAAAGACCCCACACTTTACTTACAATAAGATACAGTAACTTTTCTATAGTTCACCGCGGATGTATTTCATAGGTGCAAAAAACCACTCCTTTTATAATCCGTACACAATTTTAATTAGGTTTATTTTTCACTTTGTTGGCCATTTGGCGCAGATACCATAATTTTGTTGAAAAGACCCCCATCTTGTACATATAATTACCAATATCATACAGAGAAGAATTCGCTAGTATTTGCTGTTGTATGTTTTTTCATACATGGCAAAAACAAACTCACCTATATTATAAGAACATAAACAATAAATAAAATTAATTAAATCTCACGTGTTTTTTCACTTTGAAATGCAAGAGCCCAGTTTTGTTCAAAGACCCCCACTTTGTACTTAACAATAGGATACAGAACTTTCCCCTATCGACCGCAGGTGTAATTTCATCATAGGTGCAAAAAAAACCACCTTTTAATCATCTGTAAACAATTTAAATTAAATACATACTCATTTTTTTCACTTTGGCGGCAGGCCATTTTTTGGTTGAAAAATACCCATCTCGTACTTTTATATTACCATACAGAAATTTAGCAAGTAATTTATGCTAATGTATTTCATGGTATTTTGTTTTGTTTTGTTTTTTGGGTTTTTGGTGGTTTTTTTTGTATTTTTCAATTAGTTGCCATAAATGAAAATAAACAAAAATAAACCACCTATAATTAATCAGTACCTAATTTAGAGTTTACCGTGTTTTTCCTTTTTCATTTTCCACCTTTGGCGCAGCCCAGTTTTTGGTTCAAAAAATGACCCACTTTTTACTTACCAATAATGATACAGAACTTTTTCTAGACACCCAACAACCACGCGCAGTTGTATTTCATAGGTGCAAAAAACAACCTTTATTAATCCCATACAACAATTTAAATAGGTTTTTTTCATTTCACATTGGCGAGGCCATTTTTTGTTGGTTGAAAGAGACGCAGCTTGGTACTTAATATTAACCATACAGAAACTTGCAGTAATTTGGTGCTGATGTATTTCATAGGTGCAAAAAACCCAAACCACCTAATATTATCAGTACACAAATTTAATTATTAATTACGTGTATTTCACTTTGGCGCAGCCCAGTTTGTTTCAAAAAGAAACAGGACCGCACTTTGTACTATACAAAAAGATACTGAACTTTTTCTAGTTCAACCGTGCATGGTGTATTTTCATAGGTGCAAAAACCCACCTTTAGATCAATCATGCGCTGAAACAATTTAACTACTTTTTTTTCACATTTTGGCGCAGCAGGACCCATTTTTGTGGAAAGACACCATCTGTACTTATATTACCATACAGAAATGTTGCTATTAATTGCTATTGTATTTCATAGGTGCATAAACCACCTATTATTATCAGTACATAAAAATTAAAGATACGCGTGTTTTTTTATTTTTTTTCTCCCATTTTCACTTTGGCCGCAGACCAGTTTCTTGGTTTTTTCAATAGACCCGCACTTTGTACTTACAATAGGATACAGAACTTTTCTAGTCAACCGCAGGTGTATTTTCATATTTGGTGCAAAAAAAATAAAAAAAAAAGGTATTAACGAGGATACTGAACTTTTCTAGTCCACGCCGCAGGTGTATTTCCATAGGTGCACAAAAACACCTTATATTAAATCCATAACACAATTTAAATAGGTTTTTTTTTTTTGTTTTTTTTTTCATTTTTTTTTTTTTTTTTTTTCACTTTGGCGCAGCTGTGCCAATTTTTGTTGAAAGACGCATCTGTACTTAAAATACCCATACAAAATATGCAATTAATTGCTGTTGTAATTTCATCAGGTGCAAAAAACCACCAATTATTATTCAGTTACAAGATACAATTTAATTCACTGTATTTTTTTCCACGTTTTGGCGCAGCCCAGTTTAGGTTCAAAGACCCCACCCACTTTGTAACTTAACAATAAGATACACTGAACTTTCTCTAGTAATTCACGTGCAGGTGTATTTCCATCATAAAGGTGCAAAAAAACCACCAAAATGTCAAAAACCACCTTTTATTATCCGTACAAACAATTAAAATAGGTTTATTTTCCACTTTGGGCGCAGTTCCATAAACAAAGGCCATTTATTTGTGTGAAAGACCAAAGACCCATCTTGTACTTATATTACCATAAAAATACAGAAAATTTTGCTAGAAATTGCTGTTGGTAATTCATAGGGTGCATAAACCACCTATTATTATCAGTACATAATTTAGAGTTAAACTTGTTTTTTCACTTTGTGGGGTGGCGCAGCCCAGTTTTTGTTCAACAGACCCACTTTGTAAACTTACAAAAGGATACAGAACATTTTCCTAGTCACCCAAACCACACGCAGGTGTATTTCATAGTGCAAAAAACAAACAACAACCACCTTAATTATCCATAGCGAGAAAGACAACAATTAAATATAGGTTGTTTTTTTCCACCTTTGGGCCCACCAGCCAAAAGCAGGCCATTATTTTTGTTGAAAGCAAAGACTGCATCTTGTACTAAATTAACCAATATAACAGAAATTTTGCTAGTAATTGCTGTTGTATTTCATAGGTGCAGTGTGCAAGAAAAAAACACAACTATAATATTAAACAGTACAAAAATAACAATTTAATGTACTTGTTTTTCTTTTTTTTTTCTCTTTGGTGTTTGGGGCATTTGGGCGCAGCCCAGTTTTTTGTTCAACGAGACAAAACAAATAGAACCCCCTCAAGACAGAACCTGCGGTCCCAAAGAAAGACCCCCCCCACTTTGGTACTTACAAACTAAAGATAACAAAAAAACTTGTAACAGTGGGTGTGGCCCCCACTCGCTACGAGTTTTTGTCAAATAGGACCCACGTTGTAATACACAATTCTGATAAAAAAAATAATTTTTTCCCTAGCAACAAACTCAACTAGCAACAACTTGTTCCTCATCGCTCGTTTGTCATTCGCTTTACCTGTTGCAAAAAATCCCAAATCAAAAAAAATCGCAATTATCCCTCCTCTTTCTTCTTTCTCATTACCATGTTAACTTAACTTTTGAATAGTTTTATTTGCACCTTATTTTGCACTCCTTTCGTTGAAGAATCGGTCCAGTTTGTTTTGGTGGTTGGCGCAGATTAGCTTGATAAAAAAGCCCCTGTTCAGCAGGCCCCACAGGGCTGAAACAAACGTTTGCTGCTTTTTTGTTGGGTCAATAAAAAAAACAAAACCCCAAATATAAAAAAAAAAAAAAAAAAAAACCAAAAAAAAAACCATACGTTTTTTTGAAGTGCTCTCTTCTTAGTGCTGCTGTGCATTTTGCTCTCGCTGTGCCTTGCTTGGTGCTGCGCCTCTCTTTGCATATGTGCTCTTGCTGGCTCCTAAAGGAAGGGCTTGCACTGTTCCTGCTTATCTCTTGCTGTGCGTCTGCTGCTTTTGGCTCTCTGCCTGCTTCTTGCCTGCTGCTGCTTTCTGTGCTGTCTTGCTTTTTTTGCTTTCCTGCCTGCTTCAGCTGCTGTGTTTAGTTGGCTGTAGTGCGTTTTTTTTTTTTTTTGAAAGTGCTCTCTTTGCTTCTAAGTGCTTTCTTCTCTTGCATAAGTGGCTAAGTTGCTGCACCCTAATGTCTCTTTTGCTTGCTTCTGCCTTTTTACTCTCCTCTTTCAGCTTCCTTTTTAGCTTTTCTTGTGCTCTCAGCTGCTGGTGCTTGCTTTGCTTACTTGGCGTCTCTGCCTTTTCTTCCTCATAATTAAGAGAAGACGCAGATTAGCAGCAACTTTGTCATAACTATCCCTTGGTATGATAGTTTTGTTTGAAAACTAATGCAATTCCAAGTGAGTTTCTCAAAATTTCCTAGTCCTACATCCCTACTTTTGCTCACTAAATTCCTAGTACTCTACATCCATATACCAATTCCTCTAAACTTCATCTAGGGGCATTAGTAAATAATTTTGTAATATCCCATGGACCTGTAGGAAAAAAAACTACAAAAGAAAAACAAAACGACAAACCTGTTGATTTTGTTCTTATTCAAATTAATTAATAATTAACCAATATAAAATTATAGAACAATTTAACGTTCTTATTACACTAAAATAATACTTATTGTATTTATTTGTCCCTTAACGGTTCAAATTTTGATTAAATAATAATAATTATCCCTTTAACGGTTCCTTCCCCCTCTTCTTTTCTCTTTTCTTTCTTATAAAACATAAAACTATTCCTTTTTTTTCCACACACAATTCCACACTACATACATTAAATAAAAAAAAAAAAAACTACAACACACTCCAAATCGCAACCACAAAAACACACCAACACCCCACAACCCACAACAAAAAACCCCCAATCCAACCTGACATAAACCCTAACATCCCACCCCCTACCCCCTTCAAGCTGAAAATACCAACACAGTATACTATAGAAAACCATTAACAAAACCTTATTCAGATGGACTAATATAAGAATCCCTGATAAGGTGTGGCTGAAGGACAATAAAATAGAACACCCCGACCAAAAACCTTTAATTACCATAGGAATTAAAATTAAAAGAATTTATGACATTTATAATTTGCAAGGTCTAACCCTTAATACTAAAATAATGAGACCTTGAGTCTAACCAAGGAACAAATCTGTGACCAAAAAACTAATAAAAAAACAAAAACTCCCTTAAAACAAAAAAACAGAAAAAAACTCACAAACTAAAAAAAAAAAAACAAAAAAAAAAACTCTTCCCTCTTTATTTATCCTTTAAATTTTTAACAAAAAATAAAAAAAAAAATATTAATATAAAATAAATTAACACTAAAACACATATCTACAAACCATACCCAAACCATCACCCATGGCCATTAGAAGATGTTCTACAAGCCGCAAGTCGGTAAGCATACGCCTGCCCGGCCCCCTAGTGTTCGTATCAGTGAGACACATGACGCCCAATGAAGAGGGTAAACGCTGAAATTATGGTATAGATGCACCTACTTCCAAAGTGCATTAGGCTGGCGACATACATTCCAAACACGACCACAACAAACGCCACCAACACCTGGATCGTCGTTCACGGTATTCAGTAAAAACCGTCAGGCCGCCCCTCCTGTCAATTAGACTAAAAACTCCTCTGAAATCGAACATCCCATATTCGTTACTAGGGTTGTGGAAACCAATCAACATCCCCCGAAGAAAAACCACTTTTTCAAATGTGTGTTAACGTTTGGGCCACCGCCCAGCTGTCCCCCTCCCCTTCAATCCCCTCACACTCACACCTACTCCCCTCCCCCCCCACTCCGCCTACCACTTAACCTAACGATGGAACCCACAAATTCCCCCAGCCCGATTCTACAATTCCGCCACTGCCAAAAACACCCCCTGCAAAAATCCGGAATCAGTGTGTGTTTCACCCCATAGCATCTTATACTTTATTTCCCAAACACCTATAAACCCTTCCGACGAATCAGCATGAAGACGGAACATCGACTCCACCTCCCCCGACCTCGTCATAAACTCTCTACCGTGCCCTCCCTTCCCACCACTCTAGCCCCGAACTACTCCCCAGATAACTTGATTGTGGGAAATGCATCCCCACACGCCACAAACACTGAAAAGCAATGTACACGAAACTTAGCCACCAACAAATCACACCTCACCAACACCCCAAATACCACCAGCCGAAAACCCCACCCACCAAACCCCCCCCCCCCTCAACCAGACCAACTCAACCCCCACCTCCAACCAACTCACTTACCACGCCCCCACCCGTCGTCCAACATAAAAAAGAAGCGAACCGGAAACCCAGCCCCAAGATGGTACAAAATCAACACCCGCCCCCCCAACTACGAATGGTAACACCCTTAACACCTGACACGGCCAACAATTGAAACTTTATTGTTGTAATTAGTGTTTTCTTATTATTTTTATAATTTTTTTTATGAGCTTTGAATATTTTCCACACACACAACCATCCTAAACCAAATAAACATCCACATAATATCCCCCCTCTGGAAGTAAGACACACTTTGAAGTGAAACTCATTCTGACAACACTCACAGTAGCGTTATTAGGTTTTTGACCGCCCTTCCATAACCCTCCTCCACCCTAAACCTTTCGGGCCCACCCTACTTCAATCCAAAAATTTACCAGTCTGGTCATGGTACTGGCACAATCTACTTAATTGGGGTGTCCATTGTGCAAAACATTTATGTAATAGGAAGTGGAGGATTTGCCGGATGCTCCCCCCGTCCCCCAACCTATGGAGTATCTCTCCAACGTAGGGGTGGTTGCAAAACAAAACCCAAATACACTCCTGAATGTTACAATGGCACACGCGCCCAGATTCCACGCCCCCGAGGCCCGCAAGGGCAGCATTCTCCACGCAGTGGTCCCCTATCCTAAACGCACTTATTCCAACAAAAAAAGCCCACACCCCATCTAACACATATACACCATCCAAGTAACGTCTCTTCAAGCATACAGCACCGAGTCTGATGTTCTCCCATCTACCCGCCCTCCCCCTTCCCCCCCCCCGGATTGCTGGGCCACCTAATAAACACAGATATTCCGTAAACAATCAAACGATAACGGCACAAGCCCATAATCATCCTTCCCATAATAATTTCAAAAAATACAAAAAAAATAGCTAAAAAAACATCCCAAAAAATAACCCAACACCCCCTCCTCCTATGCCCCTGGGCGGGTTCCCGGATGGGCCGGCATCAACAGCTCTTGCAAGTGGCCTCTTGTCATGTAGCCCGCAGCTTTCATCACCCTCTCCATAGGATGCAGAATGTCAGGACGACGAAGTCACCTTTGTTGATTGGATGATGATGATGACGACAAATGTGGACCAAATGTTGGGTTCATTTTCCCCACAGCAAGAATTTGGCTCTTGGCGCGCTGCGTTCATTCAACTGGACGAGGAGAGAACTATGGGGTAGTGGTCAGTGGGCGTGTCCAACACCTGTCAAAAAACAAAGGGGTGAGAGGGGCGTCGCAGCGTAAATCCGCTAGAATGATTCCGCCAGCCACTGAGATCACAACGAAGCGGAAATACCCTTCGGCATCTGAGATGTGGAGTGGGGGGAGGGGGGGCGCTCGCAAAATATTGATCGCCGAACGAAACGAAAAGTGTCCAAGGAAACCCACCTACCTCTCAAAAAGCTCAAGCCTTGGCCTTTTTTTTTGGCAAGCCTCTGATTGCACTCCCTCTGATATCATTCACCTTCCCGTACCATCCAGCGATGTCATATGTGCCCCCCGCCTTTTTTGGCCCGTAAAAACGCCACACATCAGTAGAGCAAAGAATCCTTAGGGTGTTTTAAAAGAAAAAAAAAACACCCAACAGTTACGCCAACCACCAGTGTTCGAGTCACAACAAATGCCCAGCTAAAAAATGCAAGATGTTACAACCTCCATGTGTCGTTCCCAGGCTCAAATGCCCCCCCCCCGCCGTCACCCCCCCCCTCAGTCCGCCCTCCATCATGGCTTCTATACCAACCCCAATTCCACAACCCTCTGTTCCACAAAAACACAACACCAGACAAAAAAAAAAAAAAAAAACTCAACGCCGCCAGCCCTCCCCCCACCTTTCCTAACATCTCCCCCATCCTCCGCAAAAACAAAATAAAAAAAACAAACGCCGCTCTCACACACTGAATGCTCGCTCACCCCCTCACCCCGTCCTCCTCTCCTCCGACCACCAAGTGTTCCTCTCACAGCTGCCCAAGTCTCCTCCGAGAGTCATGATCAATTAATCAGCCTCCCCTCCCTCCCCTCCAGCCTCTCCCCAGCCTCCCGTTCTTCAGCATTCCTCCACCAAATAACCCACACCCATCTTCAACATTCGCCCCCCCGCCCCCAGTACCGTAAAACGCACCAGCAACACCATCCAGATACCCCATCCTACACCCTTCCACTCTCCATCCAACCAGTTTTTGAATTACCTGTCTTTCCCTCAAAGTTTGGGAGCAGAAGAAACACACTATAAAAAAACCCAAACCATCCAAAAGTCTAAAGCCCCTGAATGTCGGTCTGCATGCCATTGCCGAGGTCTTATAGGGCCATGGAAAATGTTGCCGTTTCCGTCTGGTGGACACAGAGAATGGGGTTCCTCCTCCGTTCCGCCATCGTCATGTGGGTGGCCCTTTGCCTGTGCCGCCCTCAATAACAATGCCAACAGGCATTACCTTGGGGGCAGGAAAGCCGTCCCAGCCCTTGGCCACCAGCCACGTGGTCATCCTAAAAATTCAATGCGCGTTGTCTGCATCTGTGTCCTGGAAAAAGTCCATCTGAAACCACTGAACACATGGAACTAGTAAGCAGGCCAAGGTCCACTATAATCTCTGAGACAGCACACTTGGGTGAGCTGGGTGGTGGATGTCTCTTGGTTGGTAACGGTGGCTCTCCATACTCCATTCCTCGGCGCACGCACCTGCCTTTCAAAGACGCAGGGGATATGAGTGCAGGGGCTCTTTTTTCCAACAAAGTTACACGTTGTTGGCATCAATCACGGGCCAGGAGAAACCAGCGACCAGGCCGTGTGAAATAAATGTTTCTTGGATACCGTCCACACACATGTCAAGGAGTCTGTGGACGGCTCTCACTCTCCCTGCAACGATAACCGAGGCGCCTGGCTTGGTACAAAGAACCATGTGCAGGACAAGGTGGTGTGCGACAAAACGGTCGAAATCTGTTGTCTGCCCTAAAGATCGGTAGTGGAGCACAATCCCTTGGCTTGATCACATGTCATGAATCTCTTGTAGTCCAGCAAATTTCCAAAAAGATGCTACCCGGGTCTTGAACTGCCCTGCAAGGAAGCTAGAGAGGTCTGAGTTCGCACTCCGCCGTTCTCATTAACACCCTGGCTTTGGGGCCCCGCCTGGCTTGCGTTGCAGCGTCAGCACGGCCTTCCCCCCGTCAACCGTCTCAATTGTGACGTTGGCAACACGCTGGAATATCCACCCATCGCACATTCTCACCAGCGATTGGTGGCAGCAGCGCAAATGCCATTTCCTCGGATACGAAAGTGACAACGCAGTAGCGGTGCGGACTCGGGTGATTGTGAGGAGCCAAATACACCACCGAGATTGGAGGCAGGTTCAAGAGCTCTTGCACCATCCTTGCCAGTTTTGAAGAAGCCACCAAAATGGTCAGTGTGCGGACAATAACCCCTTGTCAGCATGACCATGATGGTGATCTTAGTTTCTGGAACGATCCGTTTGACACTCGTGCTGAAACAACAGGTCCCACCACCAGCGACGGAGGAGAGACGGACACAGTATGCAGACAACATACGGAGCCTTTCTTCTCCGTCGAATCCGAATATTCCTCCACAAGCCCGTCAGTTCTACAATTTAATCAATATCTATATCAAACGGTCTATAGTTAGTCCAGTGGATCGGGTAGGTTCCAGGGACTAGAGCAAGAGGCGGGGGCGCCTCAGCTCTCACTCAGTGTGCTCATCTGAGGCAAAGTCAGGGCTGATGTTGAAGCTGTGCTGGAGGGAATCAGAGTAGGATGAGGAGGATGAATATTCCTCAGGATAACCGACGTTAAACCGACGTCCCTCGCCTTGTGGAAAGGAGGTTGGCGCGAATTTATATGCATAAGAGGAAGAAGAGGAAGATCCTTAAGCTAATGCCCCCTCTCGACCCAAGGCTTGGGGAATACAAGGCTGCAACTCACACAAGAGTGTTGGATTGCTCCATTTCCTCCAACATGATCCTCGCATTAAGGCCATCAAAATGAACAACAGTTACTGGGTGGCCACCCTCCGGATCCCCGGTACAAAACAAAACCCCAGCGCTTTCCTTCTACCCACCCAAATAGAGAGTTAAAATTCAGGAAATGGAGACCTTGCTGATTGATCAACGGGAGACATCTGTTTCGTCTGCTTCACGTTCTTCAAATGTCATGGTGGAACAACGTCAGCGACGTGACAGCAGTAGAGTGCCAAGTAGCCGTAGCGGCAGCAGTAGCAGCAGGCAATGAGGCAGAAGCCTAAGGGGTTTGACCTCTGGCAATCTTTATTTGTCACCTCACCAACGCCATGTAATGCAGGGCACCATCCAACACACAGAGACCGGTTTAAGATCATGGTGCACGACTATCTGCGTCTCAAACACCGATTGTTTTTGGATGTTGTTCCGGACCCATTGACTTCTGGGTACCCAAAATGGATGAATTGGCCCGAGCTCGCTCGCTAGGCCATAGAGGTGTGTCCTGCCCAGCAGCCAGCGTCAAAATCTGACGACCTTAAGCACAGCTGGAGGAGTCATTACAGACAAAACGCATCCGGCTTTCCACAATTAATGTGGATCGTTTGACTTTAAATAAAGATGATTCAGACATGGATCTCTGTTGATGTTGTGGCCCCAATTGCCGAGGTCACCGATTAGTTGCCGGTCTACTTCACATTCCTCTTCAAACAGAAATGGTCATCTTGAAAACTTTTTTTTAAAATGATCATTTCTTACTGCAATTTTTATTCTCAGTTCCCAAAAGTTCATTTTGCTGGTTTTGCTGTGAGGAGACTTTAAAAGATACCAAGGTTTTCATAACAAAACCTTATTCCATTTACTCACTTAATCTTTAGAATTTTTCCCCATTGTCTGTGGTTTTGGGGTCATTTTGATGTGAGATATGCTATAATCATGGTCCTTTGGAAACAGAAATGTGGCTTCTAAGTGGCATTTCTCCCTCACAAATTTTTAACAGTGGCTGAGAAGTCATTTTATAAATTTTTTGGGGTCATGGTGCTGTGAAGATACAGCTATAATCATGGTCTTTTGGAACAGAAAAAGTGGCTTCTAAGTGGCATTTCTCCCTCAAAAATTGTTAACAGTGGCTGAGAAAATCATTTTTATTTTTTTTTGGGTCATGCTGCTTTTGAAATGCGCAATACTACCCGGTCCTTTTTATAAAAAAAAAATGTTGTTTCTTTAAAAGAACATTTGTTCTTCACGATTTTCAAAGGTGGCTCAAGGGTCATGTTTTGAATTTTTTGGGGGCATGTTGCTGTGAAATGCGCTATACTTTTAGGTCCTATTGTAAAAAATGTGGTTTCTAACAGACATTTGTTCTTCACAATTGTCAAGAGTGGCTCAAGGCTGATGGTGCTGTCAGAAACAGGAATAGGTAGGATACTGTTAATACACACATATTGCAAAATTACTTGTTTTTGCAAGATCTTTAACATAGCTAGCAATCCCTGTATTGAGACAACCCATTTAATACAAGTTAAAAAAAGAGAAACAAAGACGTGGTGGGATTCCATCCTATTTTAAAAATGTGTTTTCTAGAATTAAACTACAAAAAAACTGGCATTTACAAAATAGCTGATACAAATATTCCTCTGAATTGCACAAGGGAGGTACAGGAAGAATTGAACAGATGTAGGTTACCCAGGACATATATAGTCAATGTCCAGTTCAACTAAAATGGTGGTTCAAAGACTCCTTTTTCCGTCACTTTTTAATCTGTGGGTCAGACAGGTTTAATGGTCATACTGTGGTACAGAACAGGTATAGTCACTGTCCAGTTCAACTAAAATGGTGGTTCAAAGACTCCTTTTTCCGGCACTTTTTAATCTGTGGGTCATGCAGGTTTAAGGGTCATGCTGTGGCCAGGGACAGGTATAGTCATTGTCCAGTTCAACTAAAATGGTGGTTCAAAGACTCCTTTTTCCGCACTTTTAAATCTGGGGGGTCAGACAGGTTTAATGGTTCATACTTTTGGTACAGAACAGGTATAGTCTATGTCCAGTTCAACTAAAATGGTGGTTCAAAGACTCCTTTTTCCGGCACTTTTTAATCTGTGGGTCATGCAGGTTTAAGTGTCATGCTGCGGTCCAGGACAGATATTGTCAATGCCCAGTTCAAGTAAAACGATGGTTCAAATAATACTGCCTTCTGGCACTTTTTAATTTGTGGGTCATGCAGGTTTAAGGGTTATGCTGTGGTACAAGACAGGGATAGTGCATGGTCTGTGACTTTTTTTCTGTGACTTTTATAACCTAATTGTGTTGCCTAAGATGTAGCACGTATCCATTTGACTGTTATGGATGTTAATTCCAGCTTCTCCAGCCATTTGGGTATAAGAATGAAGGTGTTGTTCCTCTCCCATAGACTTTAATGGTCATCGGCGATAATCTATTATCGACTATCAGATATCGTCACGATAATTGACCATATCGACTATCGACCCGATGCCGATAGTCGACGTAATCGCTCATCACTATTTATTGGTACTATTCTGGTCTTCACCTGATAGATGAAGGATTATCGGACAATTATATGAAGTATATGAAATTAAATTTCTTATGTTCCATAAAATAATCTGTATTCAAAAAGGCTTCAGGCAAACTGATAATGCAGAGATGCCTCAACCAATATAAGACCTATAAATTTCTAGTCTTTGATTTATGTCTAGAGAAAACATGAAATTACAATGATAATTAACAAGTGAAAGAACAAAAGGGAAGTCAAAATCAAGTCAGCATTTAGTTTGACCACTCTTTGTCTTCAGAATTGCAAGTGATGATATGGCCCCCACAGAACCCTGATCTCAATATCATCAAATCTGTCTGGGATTACATAAAGACTAATCACAGAAAAAAACTGAACCCTACTAAAATAAAACCTAAGTTTTATTAGACAATATAAATTATAAAAAAAAATTCCTTTGTATGCCCTAACAAAAAATTCCTACTTGACCTACCTTTCCCTAGGGAACCCTAGTATTACCATAATAGCATCTTATTATCCCCTTCTCAGGGCAGTTACCCTGCTTAAGTAGGGATTTTTTGTTTGGGGTACACTATGGACAATCTATCTTCATTTTAATTATAGTCTAATAAAAGTTAGGTTTTGTTGCAGTAGGGTACACTTTTCTTCTATGACTATTCTGATTTCTATTTATGGTCCCAAATATTTATCTTTTTCTTTCCAATCCAATTACATTAAAATTGGTTTCTGTGATTTCTGTAACTTACATGAAGAGACATAATTATTTAAGCAGCCCTATAGCCACAGAAGATCTGTAGTGAGTTCTCCAAGATATTTGGGCCAACTTCCCAGTTGAGTTCATTAGCCCCTTACCGCCGGAGCCAGTTTTGGCCTCTCTGACAGAGCCCCATTTTTTAAATCTGTCATGTGTCACTTTATGTGAGAATAAATTTTTGACACTTTAACCTATCCATGTGATTCAGAGATTGTTTTCTCGTGACACATTGTGCTTTAAGATAGTAAGAAATCATGGTCCAAAAAATGCTTGTTTATTTGTTAAAAATATCAAAAAATCGTGAAAAATTTGAAAAATTTACCAATTTTAAACTTCAAAAATGTCAGCATGTAAGACAGATAGTTATTCCACTCAAAATAGTTTATAACTAGCATCTACCCTATGTCTGCTGTAGTTTGGCATAATTTTTTTAATGTCTTTTTTTTTTTTTACGACATTAGGGGGCTTAGAAATTTAGTAGTAATTTTCAAATTTTCAATAAAATTAGCAATATCAATTTTTTAGGGCCCAGTCCAGTTTTAATGTGAATTTGATTGACATGTATGTTAGATACCCCCATTAATGACCTCATCTAAGAAACTACACCCCTTAAAGTATTCAAAACCATATTTAGGAAGTTTATTAACCCATTAGGTGTTTCACAGGAATTAAAGCAAAGTGGAAGTAAATTTCAAAATTTCACTTTGTTGCAGATTTTCAATTTTTATACATTATTCACAAGAATACGGTAAATGTGATCAGTGATGTGCAACTTAATATTGATTCCCCAGATTCTGCCGTTTTAAGACATATCCCATATGTGGCCCTAGTGCATTATTTGGCTCAACCACAAACCCCAGAATAGGAGGAGCACCTACTGGACTCTGGGGTCTCATTTTAATTACGATTTTATTTAGGGGCCATTTCAGGTTTGCAGACGCCCTAAGGTGCTAAAACTTAATAAACTCCCCTAAAAAGACCCCATATTGGAAACTACACCCCTTAAGGAATATATCCAGGGGTGTAGTGAGCATATCGACCCCACAGGTGTGTCACAACATTTTTTAGCGTTAGGCTGTGAAAATGAAAAAAAAAATTTTTCCCCAATAATCTGCAATTTTAGCTGAAAATGTTTCATATTTACAAGGCATCCTGGTAAAAAAGCACCCAAAACCTTGTTACGCAATTTCTTCCAAGTTCGGCAATACCCTACATGTGGGTGTAAACTGCTGTTTGGGCGCATGGCAGGGGGTACAAGGGAGGGAGCGCTATTTGGCTTTTGGAACGCAGATTTTGGTGGGGCCATGTCGCATTTACAAAGCCCCCAAAGTACCAGAACAGGTGAAACCTTCCAGAAGTCACCCCATTTTGGATTCAGCACGCCTCATAGATCTCATCTAGGGGTGTATTGTACATTTTGGGTGCACAGGTGTTCCAAAGTTTTTTTTTTTGCATTGGGCTATGAAAATGAGGGGAAAACGCAATTCCGTCATTGTTTTTTGGGCTTCAATTTTACAGCGTTCGCCGTGCAGTATAAATGACAGGATATCTTTACTATGGGGGTCGGTACAATTGCAATGATATAGATTTTATATAGTTTTTTTTATGTTTTATTACTTTTACACAATAGAAATAGGTCTATAAAAAATTGCGTTTTTATGTTGTCCTGTTCTGATAGCCATAACGTTTTCAGTTTTCTGTATACGGAGCTGATTATGGGCTTGTTTCTTGTAGGATGAGTTGACATTTTTATTAGTACCATTGTGGGGGGCATATGCCGATTTAATCACTTTTTATTAAGGTTTTTGTGAGGCATTTTGAACAAAATACAGAATTCCTGGTAGTGTTTTTTATTTTTATTTTTTAATAGCGGTCACCGTGCAGTATAACTGACATACTAGTATTACTCAGCAGGTCGATACGATTACAGCAATACCCAATTTGTATATTTTTTTATGTTTTACTGCTTTTACACAATAAAAACACTTTTATTCAAAAGGAAAAAACGTTTTTGCATCGCCATAGTCTGAGAGCCATAACTTTTTTATTTTTCTGTGTACGGAGCTGTGTAGGGGCTTGTTTTTTTTCAGGAAGAGTTGACGTTTTTATTGGTATCATTTTTGGGGGGACAAGACTTTTGATCAGTTTTAAATCCGTTTTTTGGAAGGCAGGGTGAAGAAAATACTGCAATCCTAGTAGTGTTTTTTATTTTTATTTTTAACAGCGCTCACCGTGCAGTATCCATGACCAGTTAGCTTTACTCTCTGGGTCGATACGATTACGGCGATACCCTATTTATATAGTTTTTTTTACATTTTGAAGCACTTTAAAAAAAAATAAAGTGTTTTTATTGTGTTAAATAATCTTTATGCATCGCTGTCTTCTGAGAGCCATAACTTTTTTATTTTTCCGTATACAGAGACGTGTAAGGACTTTTTTTTGCGGGATGAACTGAAGATTTAATTGGTACAACTTTGGCATTTATATGAGTTTTTGATCGCTTTTTATTCCATTTTATGTGCTGCAGGATGTACAAAAATCGCAATTCTGTGACTTTTTTTTTTTTTTTTTTTTACGGCGTTCACCGTACGGGTTAATTAACATGACAGATTTATAGGGTGGGTCGTTACGCACGCGGCGATACCAAATATGGGTACTTTATTTATTTTTGATCTTTTTTGGGGCGATTGCCGTTTGTAAAGGGGAAAAGGGCGGTGTACGTGTTTTTATTTTATTTTTTGTGTTTGTGTTTTACTTGTTTTTCACTTTTGAGATTTATTTTTACTTTTTTTCACTTTTTCTTCTAACAGCAATCATCAGATTGTTGTTAGAAGGCAGGCCAGTGCACAGGACTCGTACGGTGTACTGGTCGCCATGACAACGCCTGTCACCATGCCCACAATGCATTGCGGGCATGGTGAGGTCACAGATGACCCCGGGAAGTGCCATTCACTTCCCGAGATCATCAGACAGGGGATCGGTGCCGCACTACAGTGCGGCAGCCGCCGGGAGCAGGCAGGAGGAGCTCACTCCTCCTGCCTGCGGCTTTATTATCGCAGCCATGACAGGCTGCGGTAATGAAGCGGTAATCACCCGCGGCCGGAGCTCACTCCGGCCGCGGGTGATACGGCATGCGGCCAGCGGTAATTTACCGCTGGTCCCATGTTGCGATCGCGCGTGGCTCGTCGTATGCATACGTCCATTTGCGGGAAGTCACTTTCCGCTAGGGCGTATGCATACGTGCAAGTGAACCTGGAAGGACTGATGCTGCTTTGAAGGCAAAGAGTGGTCACAAAATATATTATTTTGATTACATTTTAACTTTTGTTCCTTCACTTAGCATTTTATTAGTCTATAAAAATAAACTATTGATGTTTTAATTTTTTAAATTATTCTTACATTACTGTATAATTTTCCCACATGTTAAAAACTTTTGCACAATATTACGCATCATATAGCATTAAAACACTATGACCCAAACCTGAAAGAAAAACTGTGTTTGGCGACAACAGACTTTGGGCTTGTTCACACGACAAGCATTTGAAAAATTATGAATGGGGCTGCACCTGATATCACTCTGAAAAGACGCCAAATATCTGGCGCAGCCCCATTCATAAATGTCGCCCAGAATTTCTAATCATGATTGCAACACCCGCTTTATTTTTAGTAGAGTGTGATTGAAAGATGTGAGGAAAGTGTTTATTGTGTAAGCGGTGTGCATCATATAGTAATTGGTGTGCTTCCTGAAGGCAAACTATATCAGAACCCTATTTAATGACATCCTTCCACATAAGAGATCGTTTAAAAGGGGAGTTTAACCCCTTTACATTATGCGTAAGAATTTTTAGGGCCATGAAAAGAATGCAAGGAAAATAAGTAAGCAGATATTGATACAGTCACCCCAAAAGAATATCAATATCATATGATACATAACATTAGAAATTAAGGAACAAACCGCTGTTAGTATGGTAAAAATCAGAAACAGAAAAATCAAATACATTATCTCCAAAAATGTATCCTTTAGGAGAAGGGAAAACATTGGGACAGTCCTGCCTAGAACTGAAGGAGAGAAAAAACAAAACAGCAAAAAATACATCAAAGTCATTTTTCAGAGGACAAACCTCTCCAATGAGAAATAGGAATTATCAGCAAAAAGGATATAAGAGAGGGACCATCAGATCACTGAGTGTGATCGAACCAGGAAGAATTATCAAACAACAGAGGAGGGACCATTTCTGGGCACTACTGTCTCCTCCAAACCGAGCTTTGATCAGAAGTGGCCAGGAGAATCCAATGACACAGAACTTCACCGGAAAGCCCCATCTGTATGGTATTTCTTTTTCTCAGAGTATCTTCGTGAAGAGCTGGAATTCTCTCCTGCACACCATGGTGGCAGCTGACAGATCAGGGAACAATGAAATAGACTAGAATTGATCCGGTAGGGAATCTGCTCTGCATAAAGCTCTCAAGAATTAATCTTTTATATGATAAAATGTATATGGGCTAAGGTATCCATTGGTACTTGTTGCAGAAGGTTGCATGACTTCCGAATTCGGTGAATTCTATCTATAGTTAGATCCTGAGAGCTGCATTTGGGAAAAACTAGAGACATTAAAGGGGTGTTATCGCTTGAGCTGCTCGTGCTGTTCAGCTAATTTTCTCAGATTGAGTTTGAAATCCAGGGCCATGTCTCTACTCCCAGGAGGCGTGTCTGTCCTCACTGAAGAACTGTGACATCATCATTTTGTTTGAAGCAGGGGATGCAGAAGGTTGTCTGGATATAACAGCTCTGTAGCCTCCTGCCTGCTTATGTCTGCAGCCTTGAGGCTCCAAACTCCAGCAAGCAACTGTCATATGTCTTAGTTTACACACAACTGAAAGCCAGCAGCTGTTACTTCGAGTGGTGTTCATCCAAATTGTACTGACAACAGGCAGGGATCTTTACTCAACTACAAATGTCAGCTTGCTGTCAAATGTCAGATCTCTGCTTACTGTCAATGACATGTGAGTGAAAACAATGGGGGGAGAAGCAAATCAGCTTTGAGAGAAGGCCCTGCTCAGCTTCTAACTAACTTGTGCTGGTGGTGCAGTGGTAGATCAGTGGTATACTATTACTTTTACAACGAAGGGGTTTGGAGTTCTATTCCCTCACAGGGTATATTTTTTTCCCCCTAAATTCTACACATATGTAGAGAGACCTAAAATATATATGTTAATCTCTATAATGATATATATACACATACATAGCTCCCCTATATCATGTCTCATCCCCCAGAATATATGCATTGTATCACACATGTTGGAAGTGCTTGGTGTGACTGCAAGGATAGGACACTATATAGGGGAGCTTTGTGTGTGTATATGAATAAAATTATAGAAGTCTACACATATATTTGCATATCTTTACATATGTGTACAATTTATAAAAGTAAAAAAAAAAAATACTGATGGGACTTGAACTCCTAACCTCTGTCTTGCAGACCTGATCCCCTAAGCACTGCACTACACAAGCAGCTTATACAGACACAGTGTTGAATCCTTATGTTATACACTACAGGTGATGACGTCATAAGGAGGTGGGGCTTGCATTCGATCTGAGGAACAGAATGCCCTCTTTTCCAAGTAGCAGCTTAAGGACTGGATCTGTGAGGAGGTGAAGCAAAAGCTCTTTAAACAGCCAGTAATTGCCCAGAACATTGACCCTAAAGCTGGGAGATGTACAGCTCAGAGGGGAGTAAACACAGAGTGTGCAGGCAGCCAATCACAGCGCAGGAGGCGTGGCCGGGGCATTTCCTGTCTAGGGGCGTATCCCAACAGGCTGAATGAAATTTCAGCCAGCCAATCACAGTGCAGGGGGCGTGTCTAGGGTGCGAGAATCAACCAGGGGGCGTTCTGACCAGCAACAGCAGAAACAGAAGACAGATTTAAAGAGAAGCTCATATCTGCTAAACCAAGTGACAGAGGTAATGCAACCCAATTACAAAAGTGCTTATTTTTACTGTCCCCATAATCTGAGACATGATCTTTGTACCCCTTTAAGTCCGACAAAAAGGTGTTGTTGATCTGGCAGAAAACACTCTGTGATGTCTCTGTTTCATACATTATTCCGCCTCGATCTGTCTTCTAGATCTAGAGCCTTGTTTGAAAGACGCTGAACTTCTTCCTCCACAGCACTGCTGGCATCCATAAGTGTGTTATGAGAATCGGCAAGATCAAATATCATTTCTTTGATGTGAGCTTGGAGGCTAGAGTGGAATGAAGTAAATAGGTGTTGCATAGAGGCAGTTATGAAAAGTTGAGAGTCAAGATCTTCCTGGTGGTCAAGGTAGACTGATTCTGCTCTATAAGATATAGAAGGCAGTGCAAAAGGGAATTGTAGATCCCTTTTGGAACTTAGTTGCTTTTGTGAGGCAGAATTAAAGAACTCAGGGAGCTTAGTGGTTTGAGCCCCGGTGTTTTTCTTAGAGGTACCCTCCATTTTTTTTTCTTTTATCCAGCTACAATGGAAAGCTAATTGTGACAATGGACCCTACTGTGGAGATGGGTCACTAAGAAGGAAGGGTCAAATTGGTGGAGTCCAAAAGAGGCAAAAACAAAAAAAACAAAGTATAGCTTTAGGTCAGTAAATGAGATGAGAGTGCTCCGGTCAATGGGACCTATTATCTCAGAAGATAGATAAGTGCTTTGGTCCAAAAGTGATGTAGAGACAAGATTAACTGTATTTAAGCATTCTCGGTGTAAAGTGCTCTTTATACAAAATGGGCAATGCTGATGGAGTTGCAGTTGACTGGAGTATAGTATAGCAATGAGCAGCTGCTTGAAGATTAAATAGGCTTGTGAAATATCACTTGAACTAAGATAACGCCTTTGGTGCCAAGTGAGTCAAGCTTGCGAAGATGTTGTGTGCAGAGAAACGGTTACCACTATCTTTGGTATATTAGCAGCACGTTAGGATACCGAGATAGGGGTGCTATTGCCCAAGTTAGAGAACTGCAGTGCTCTGCTGCATAGAATAAGGCAGTGATGTGGTTTAACACTTAGGGGGTCAAGATGGCAGCTGCTGTGGCTCCTAGTAGTGCTTAGTGGACATCACTCTATTGGGCCAGCCAGCAAAAAGTCAAGCGAATTCCACTTACAGCTTGCCTGCATATGAGCTCTGGTCTTCTCTCCTATACGGGCAGCTGATTCAGAGCAGTCCTATGCCAGCTGGATATAGGCTTCTCCTTCTGCACTGTGGTCAGGTGCATGGCCGCACCAGAGTCTGTGTACCTGCACGTTGTCTCCGGTACCCCAGGTAATCTGCAGCTGGCAGTGAGTGGCAGAGCTTTAATTTTACCGCAGGGGAACAACGTCCGCGAGGTGCACAGTCCAGGCAGCAGGGAAGGCAGGCTAGATGTCAGTCAGGTCGGCAGAGCAGGTGTAAGATGGCAGCGGTTCCCGCTGTTACTCCGGAGGGCCCACTGCCGTAAGTTCAGAACCGGATGGTTGATCGGGACCTGAGCTGCAGCGGACTGCCTACTGGTACGTAGGACTCAAAGGTGGTCCAGAGATGGAACAGGTTCTTCTGCTGGAAGCGGGTCTATTTGAATTGATACTGCGGTTCTCACTGGGAGAGGGTCTGAAGCATGTCCAGTTACATCTTCTGCTCAGGCCAAGCCCCAGTCTTATCTCCTGCTTTTTTTTTCTATAGTTTCCGACCACCTCTCTCTGCCTTTGCAGCCTGGCGAGGATGGTGAGTTCACTCCTTGCCTCTGTCTTATCAGCAGCACAGGATCTTGATACACTTTAATCCTGAACAAAAATGGTGTAGCCTTGTGTCTTGTTTTTAAGTCGATCACCAATGTCCCTCTAACAGACAGGAATACCAAACCTGAAATGTCAGTCACTGCTGTAGAATCACCCACAGCCTGAATAGGAAGTTGGAGACTGAAGCTAACTGTGAAGAGCAGGCTCTGTGAAACAGCCAGAGGGAAAACTGTTTTAAGCAATGGTGATTTCAGGAATGCACCTTGGGATGGGGAATTGATTATTAAAGTTCATCCCCCATGCATATTCAAATGTATAATTTGTGCAATACAATCTCTTAACTCCAGGTAAAACACAAATCCTGCCTTTTCTCTTGCTCAAAATATCAATTGATGAACGAGTAAGCCTTTTTTATTTTAGTAGGAAAATTTGTTACTAAACCCATCTGCCTTTTGCCAGTAATTGCACTGGCTGCCAATTTAACTCACAAAATAATTAAAAAGTTCTTATTACAGCTAAATTTCATTCATTTTGAGCTGGTAGATGTTTTATTTAAGGGACAGAAAATCAGTAAATACCATGCTTTTTATGTCTCACAAATAAAACAAATACTGGCAGAAACCTAGTCACCTTTAGACTACATATACACCATGGGTACACTGCAGCGTATGTTTGAAAACTTGATTGAGGGTATTTCAAAGTATTTGTCATACCATGAGGAGTGATAGAATAGAAGAGAGTCATCCTTCTATGTTTTAATTTCATTACCTGTTATTTTTTTCTATATTGTCATATAACTTATTACTATAGTATTTGTTCTATATTGACATAATAATGAAAATAGTACATTGCTAATGTTATTTCTATCAAATGACTGTAGAGGGCAATCCATGACACAGTAATGCAAAAAACACCAAAGAATCCCTGTGTCACACATTGCCTCTTTAGGCCTTTCACTAAATATAACAAAGTCTATAAATTATGCCTCGAGCACTTCTTTAATGGTATCAACAACTTAAGAATATCACACGCCATGAACAGATGAGCTGAAGTATAATAGACTTTTGTAGCCTTCACTCAGGTTTGCTCTGATTAGCATATAAGGATATGCTGTGCCGCTTCTAACAGAGCATTATTGTAGATGTTTTTGTGTGTCCTTGAATAATCAGGAGATCTATCTTAAGCTTAATAAATCATTTCAAAGCAACAACTATGGTGACTCGTAGCTACAATGTCTATGGGTTCATTGTGATATCATACACAGTGTTCTTACTCTTAATGATTTGATTGAGGGAAGACAAGCTGAAGTTTTTTTTCTCACTTAAAGTACTTTTTCCTTTTCTTTCAATCAGCGTTAAGGCAGGATGCCCACTGTGGAACCTGCTAGTTCCTGGCACGCAAATGGGCATCCTGCTGCTTACACAGCTCTGCTCTATGGATGATCAGGTTTAATTTTGCAAGCTCAGAGTGAACACATTGTGCTGTCTATATACTGTACAAGTAGAAAGACACATGGCTAAACAATGCTTCATGTATTTCACACAAAAAAAGATTATCTTAAAATGATTACTTTGCAAGCAGTAAAATGTAGTAGACAGAAAACAGTCTAATTTATGGTTCACATATTTCAAACGTCCCTTTACCTTATAGTGTAAAATGTCGCTGCAAAATCTGGCACAAAATGTTCTCATTCTATTGGAAAGTCTGATTATTGATTTACAAATATTATACAAGTTGGTTATGGTTTACAAACCATTGTTTGATATTATATTTGCAGTATGGAAAACATTGTAAAGATTTTCTGTCACTCTCTTAACATAGCTAGTTTAGTAAATACTAATATGTCCCATTAAACAGACAATGGAGCAACTTTTCAGAACAAAATCTTTATTGCTCCATTCCTCTGAGGTTCTCCCTAGAAAGGTATGAATAAAGTGACAACTGGACGCCACCATTGTCCTTGTCAATTAAGTGTTTCTGACACTGGTACGAATGAATAGACAGTGGAAAACACTTTGGGCCACATGTATGAAAACTGTCTAGGTCTAAAATTCACTTCGTTACCCACAGCCTCCAATCAAAGCGCCCCTCTCACTTTTCCAGAGCACTATATGGAATGAAAGGGGAGCTCTGATTGGTTGCTATGGGCAACAAAGGGAGTTTTAGAACTAGTCAGATTTCATACATGTGGCCCTTTATGATATTTAGTTTTACGTAGAGAATTCTTAATTACCCTTTATCTGACACATAGCCATATAGAAATCCAGTGAAATTCTCACTGCATGAAGCCACCATTAGAGGGAGCTATCTATATAGTGAATTACACAGCCATCTCAAAAGCAATAACATAATAGTATAGGGTAAGTTTATCCCAGTGGTGAAAGGAACAAATCTATAATTTAATTGATTCTTTTCTCCTACACAGCTCAGAAAAGGGTTTTAAGGACTGATAAAATGTACCCTTGGTATTTTTTTCTAATTTTTGACAACAGCTTTAAACTCCTAGGGCGGCATGTATGAAAGGTTTTTTCACCCTTTTTCTGGTGTACAACGCACCTAACTGAGCCAGCTACTATGTCTAATGCGACTAATGTATGTGTTCGTAAGACTCAACACTATCGAATGCGCCTAACATGAAGGGGTGTTCAGGGGACGTTTGGGGGTGTTCTGGAGGCGTGTGACACCACATTCAAAAGATTGGACACATAAATGAATGAGGTTTGGCAAACCTAGGCGCATTACTGCTCGGACAGGCAGACCTATCTCAATGTGGTCTACCTGAGCCTGAAGAGTCAAAGTGCTGTAGATTTGCTGTAAGGGGCAAAAACGTCCAGTATTTCTCAACTTACACCAATACATTAATAAAAAGTAATTTATTATAATTATCAAACTGTATAAAATTTAATTATTTAAATGTAATGAAAAATGTGATCATATAAAATTCATATAAAAATATATAATATCCCCAAAATACAGAAATATCTCCTATAAAAGTATTTAAAATTCTAAACTAATTTTACATTAAATAACTCACTGATGATGTTGTTCAGATTTTTAACATTTTAATTTTGGCAACATTAAATTTGAAATGTATTTTTGCTGCTCTCACCCTTTATTCTACATACAGCAAGAGCCAGCACAGCACAGGTATTGCTGGGACCTGTGGTCCTCCAAGCAGGATCAGTACCATAGTTTCAATTCACTGACATGCTATTCTAATGACTTTCCTCTTATTTCCAGCCTATCTATAGCATGTACATGTTAGGCGCATTACTAATGTGCCTAAGTTCCATAATGCGCCTAACACATAGGCGAGGCGCGACTTCCTTCATATATGTCGCCCCTAATGTTAGCAATCCAATTATATGAACAGTAAAAAAGGT
This sequence comes from Phyllomedusa bahiana, assembly GCA_025379985.1. Taxonomy (NCBI): domain Eukaryota; kingdom Metazoa; phylum Chordata; class Amphibia; order Anura; family Hylidae; genus Phyllomedusa; species Phyllomedusa bahiana. Next base: position 123,194 of record JAODAL010004904.1, read on the forward strand.
TACAACTAAGAATATTGGCCTTTTGTCACAGATGGAACTGATGCCACAGATGGATCCCTCCTGTATCAGAAGTCCTGTGGCCTCAGTTGTCTTCCCAGCTGCTACTCACTGTCACGGTTGGACAGTGTGCAGCTCACTCGCTCTACTACCCATGCAATCCAAAAGCAGGCTTCTCTGCAGCCACAGTTCATTTCAACTTAGCAGTCTTGACTCCAGCCTCTACAGCAGTGGTATATCCTCACACATGCTAGTAACGCCTCTCACATTTGTCACAAGTTCTTTCACTGTGTAACTATTCGACAACCCACTATGACAGGAGCCACCTGCTTTTTATGGAGATCATTTTTTTCTAGAAGATGAGATTCTGAAGTATCTCAATGAAAATAAATGAATAACTCCATATTAACATTTTTACACTGGATCAAGGTGGGTCCTTGGATATCATGTATCGTGATTCTTCCAAAGTATTTGATACTTTGTTGCATAAATGGTTGATTCATAAAAACATAAAAAATGCTTGGGAAATGGGCAAAAAACAAGTTTGTGGGTTAAAATGACTATCTCTGGATAAAATTTAAAAGAAGGTGTGAATAAATTTTTTAATTAGTGTTTTGGCGATTAAGTTGGCTTTTCACATCGTCGATAGTCGAATATCGGGCCACCATCGATAAGGGTTTTTGATAGTCGATAGCGATCATCTCCGATGACCATTTTAAAAAGTCTAAAGGGAGGCAACAACACCTTCATTCTTACAACCCCAAAAAGGGTGGGGAAGCTTGGGAAATTTAAAACCACAAAAGTCAAAAAAGGATACCTGCCCAAAATCTTAGGGACAACACTTAGGCTATTAAAAAACCCCCAGAAAAAAAAAAGTTTACCCACCATTCACTATCCCCCGTTCCCCCCCCCCTTTTACCACAGCATGACCCTTAAACCTGCAATCACCCACAAAAATTTAAAAAATGCCAGAAGGCAGAAAGAAAAAAGAACCAACATTTTTTCTTTTTAAATGGACATTGGGAAAACCCCCGTCCTGGAACGCACATGGAGCCCCCAAAACCCGCATGACCCCCACATTTAAAAAATGCCGGAAAAAAGGGGTCTTTTAACAAACCCTTTTAGTTGAACTGGGCATTGCTATACCGTCCCGGGCCACAGCATAAGCCCCAAACCTGCATGACCCCCCATTTTTAAAAAAAGGGGCCCGGGAAAAAAAGTCTTTTAAAAAAACCCTTTATTTTTAACTGGACATTGAAAAATACCTGTCCGGGCCACAGATGAGCCCCCCCAAAAATGCATGACCCCCCCCAATTTTTTAAAATGCCGGGAAAAAAGGAGTCTTTCAAAACCCCCATTTTTGTTGAACTTGGACATTGGGCTATACCTGTCCCCGGGCCACAGCATGACCCAGGGCCGGGGTTTCAAGGGGTTTTCGTTGAGAGCCCAGGGGGCGTCCGCAACTATTAACCAAACGCAAGTTAAAAGCCCGATGAAGGGAGCAAAGAAAACTGTCATGCTGAAGCAGAGTGCAAGCGGAAAATGTGAGAACTCCAGCCTTCCTCAGTACTCGCCCCCCCCCAAAACCTGGGTAGCGCTTTCACCTCCGTATGAGTGGGACCAATTTTTGGGTTCACTTGGAAATACTGGGTTTTTAAACTCTCCTTTACCAAACCCCGGGGCCCCTTTTTCTTGGCATTTTTTTTCTCAATTTTTCTCAAAGGCTGGGGGAAATGGTTTTTCTGTACTTTTTTTCCCCTTCCATGCTTCCCTACTCCAATGCCTCTGAATAACCTACAAACTGGTCAAGTTTTTCCCGTAAACCCCCTTTTACAATTCAGAGGAAAAAATTTTTTTAAAAGCTATTTGTACATGCAAGTTTTTTAGTACTTTAATTCTAGAAAACACATTTTTAAAAAACGGATGGAAAACCCACCAGGGCTTTGTTTTCTCTTTTTTTAAATTTTATTTTAAAAGGGTTTTTTCCCCAAAAAAGGGGTTGATAGCTATGTTAAAATCTTGCCAAAAAAAATCATTTCAATATGGTCCATTTAAACAGTGTCCCACCCCATTACGTTTTCCCGACAGCACCCCTCACCCCTTTAAACCACCTTTTACCATTGTGAAAACAAATGTCGTTAGAAACAACATTTTTTAGAAAATGAAACCCGGGAGTAAAACCCGCCTGTCACAGCAAAATGCCTCCAAAAAATTTTAAAGCATGACCCTTGAGCCACTTTTTGGGCAATTGTGAAAACAAATGTTTTGTTAGAAACAACATTTTTTAGAAAAAAGGGGGCCTGTAGTAAAAGCTTTCATTTCACAGCAACAAGGGCCCCCCAAAAAATTTAAAACAAGCCCCTGATCCCCTTTTTGGAAAAATTGTGAAAACAAAAAGTCTCTTAGAAACAACAAATTTTTTTTTTAATAGGGGGCCTGTAAATTGGCCCGCATTTCAAAGCACATGACCCAAAAAAAAATTTTAAAAAAAAACTTCCCCAGCCACTGTTTTAAAAAATTTTGGAAGGGAGAAATGCCACTTAGAAGCCACATTTCTGTTTCCAAAGGAAAAATGATTTTTTGCTGTAACCAAAGCAACAAGACCCCAAAAAATTTTAAATATGACTTTTCTTTACCACTGGTTAAAAAATTGTGAGGGGAAAAAAGCCACTTAGGGGAAACCACATTCCCGTTCCAAAGGACCATGAAAAATAGCTTTTTCTCCCCAGCAACAAGACCCCAAAAAATTAAAAATATGACTTCTCAGCCACTGTTAAAAATTGGGGGAAGGAGAAAACCATTAAACCCCCATTTCGTTTTCCCAAAAAACCATGAAAATTGCGGGATCTCACAGCCCAAAAAGGGCCCCCAAAAAAATTTTAAATATGACCCTTTTCAGCCACTTTAAAAATTGGGGGAGGCCAAAATGACCCCAAAACCATTGACAATGGGGAAAAAATTTTAAAGAAAGAAGGGGAGTAAATGGGAAAATGGTTTTTGTTTAAAAAACCTTGGTTTCTTTTTGGGCCCTCACAAACAAACCAGCATAATGAACTGTTGGGAAATTGGGAAAAAAAATTGCAGTAAGAAAATCATTTTAAAAATTAAAATTTTTTTTGAGGGCCATTTTTGTTGGAGAGGAATGTGGGAAATAACCCCCCAAAAAATCTTGACCCTTCCCAAAAAAAAGGGGCCCCCAACATCACAGAAAAAACCTGCCTTTTCATCTTGATTAAAGTCAAACGATCCCATTAACTGTGGAAATCGGATGCGGTTTTTCTGTAATGAAATTCTCCCCCTGTGCTTAAGGGCCCCACAATATAACCTGGCTTTCTGGGCAGGGCACACCCTAAAGGCTTTTTGAGCGAGCTCCCCCCCATTCGTTCCCTTTTTGGGTACCCAAAAGTCTATTGGGGTCCGGGAAAACCATCCAAAAACCTCGGTGTTGAGAAACCCCAAAAGGGCCCTGCAAACCCTGATCAAAACTGGTCTCTGTGTGTTGGATGTTTTTCCCTGCAAATTTCTGCGTTTGGGGAGGGGGGTAAAAAAAGCTTGCCAAAAAGGGCACCCCTTAGGCCTTTTGCCCCCTTGCCTGCTGCTGCTGCCCGTTTAAAGGCGCTTGGGACTCTACTGCTTTTCCCCGTCGCGATGTTGTTTTCCCCCTGACATTTAGGGAAAGTTTAAAACAGAATCCCAAAAGATGTCCTTTCCCGTTTATCAATCACAAGGCTCCATTTTCCCTGCATTTTTTCTCTCAAATTTGGGGGGGGTGGAAGGAAAAATGGGTGAGTTTTTTTTTGGGACCGGGATCCCGAGGTGGCCACCCCCGTAACTGTTTGTTCTTTTTGATGGGCCCCTTTAAAGCGGGATCAAAGTTGGGGGGAAAAAAAGCAAACCAAGCCCTCATTTTTAGAGATGGGGCCTTGATTTCCCAAGCCTCGGGGTTTAGGGCACTAGCAAAAAACCCTCTTTCCCCATCTGCCCCAAATTCACGGGCCCAAACCCCTTTTTAATGCAAGAATTTTTCCAAGGGGAATACCTCCTCCTCCCCCTCCCCGTTCCTCCCCGGGACAGCTTCAACACAGCCCTGACTTGCCCAAAATGATGCCCCCTGAGAGCTTTAGGGCCGGGCCCTTTCACTAGCTCTTGGAACCCCGAACCACTGCTTTAAAGAAAACCGAAAAAATTGAGAAACTGCCCCGGGCCCTTTGGGAAAATTTTACGGAGAGAAAGGCTCCGGCTGCATCTGGGGGTTTTCCTTTTCCTCCACGCTCGGCTGGGAGACCCTGATGTTTCAGAGTGTCCCCCGATCGTTTTCCCAAAATTTAAAATCACCAAAAAAACCCTGCGACAAAGGGCATTTTTTCCGCACTGACCCCTTTTTTGGGGGCTTTTTTCAAAATGGCAAGGGTGGGGCAGAGCTCTTTTTACCGGGATCCCCTCCAGTGGCTTCAAAACCCCAAGGCCGCCCCCGCTGCTTTTTCAGGGGGCCCTGTGTCACTTCGTACTGCGAAAAAAGGGAATTGGGGCTGCTCCCACAACGCTTTTAGCAAAGTGGAAAGGGGGGGGAAACCCGCGTGTTGGGCCCACGTCAACAATGAGAAAGGTTGACGGGGGCCGACTGACGCGAACGCAGCCAGGCCCGGGGGGAAGCCGGGGGCAACAGCGGGAAAATTTCGAAAACCCTACCCCCCCCACCTTCTTCAGCCCGGGACCCCAAACCCCGGGGAGCTCTTTTGGAATTTCTGGGCGACAAGGGTTCCCTGCCCTGTGCCAGGCAAGGGGGTTTTCTCCAGCCTACCGAACTTAAGGGCGGCCAGCAGATTTCCCCCCTTTATCGCCCCCACCACCTTGCCTGGCACAAGTTTTTTTGTTTACCCCCAGCGCTCGGTCTCGTTGCGGGGGAAGGGCCCTCCACAAACCCTACCTTTGTGTGGGGCGTTTTCCAAGGCAGATTAATTTCAAAACGGCCTGGTGTCTCCCGGGCACTGAAAGGGCCCCCCAGAAAGGGCCTTAGGGGAAAGAGCCCTGCACCATCCCTGCGGTTTTGAAAGCGTGCGCCGACCTGTGAGCCACCGTCAAACCCCCCAGACATCCATTTCCCGCCACCCATTGGGGCTTTCACAAGAAAAAAAGCGGCCCGGCCCTGCCTTTCAATTTCCCTGTGTCGGTGGTGGAAAGGACTTTTCCCGGGCACAGAACCCGACAAAGGGGCTTTTTAAAATTTTTGATTACCCCTTGGGTGGCCCGGGAAAGGGGCGGTTTTTTTTTGGCAAAGAAATTTGGCCCTCTGGTAAATTGGGGGGAGGGGAGGGCCAGGGCGTGGGAGAACCCCTCTGGTTTCCCCCAGACGGAAAAGGGGGCCCTTTCCAAGGCCAAAAGCCTGGCCAAACCGACATTCCCGGCCCTTTTTTCTTTGGGATTTTTTTTGGGTTAAAGTGTTTCTTCTGCTTTTCCCAAAACCCCCGGGAAACAGAAAAGGGTGGCTTTCTAGACTGGCCGCTGAAAGGGGTTTTCAAAGGGCGTTTAAACTGGGGGGGAAGGAGAAGGGTTTGGAGGGCCTTTTGGTGGTTTCTTGGGGGTACCCCGGGGACGGTGGAGTGAAGCGGGGGCTGATTTCCCCGATCATCGACTCTGAGAAGGGCATGGGGAGCTTTAGGAAAAGCTTGGTGGTGGCGGGGGAGGAGGAGGCGGAGACAGGGGGTTACAGTGGTTGGGGGCTTGCCGTCGGGGCTGTCCTTTTTTGGCCAAGTGTTCCCCCCCATTTTTTAACTCCAAAGCATTCGCTGCAAAGTACCCCCAAAAATTTGGTTTGGGTTTAAACCCTTAAGGTTTTTGCCTTACTTATAGCCTTTAAAGCAAAGGCGGGATAATTACATCGCTGGGTGAATCATGAGGCCCTTTCTCAAAAAGGGAAGGCCCAGGCTTTAGAGGTCTTGTTTTTTGGGCCTTTTTTTAAGGCAAAGCGAGGAGGGGTTTGCGCTGACCGGGCTGGTTTGGGGAAACAAAACAGCGGGCCTTTTCTGGGGACCGCCCTCTCCCTTTTTTTTGGGGGGACCCGTAAATTGGGCACTACCCCAACGTCTTCCCCCCTCGTCCACTATGAAGCGCCGCAAAACAAATTCTTCGGAAAAGAAACCCGGATGGATCCGCAATGTCGTCATCATCTCATCATCAACACAGGGGACTTGGTTTGTCCCGGGCTTTCTGCAAAACCAGAAACCCGCGGGCTACAAACAAGGGGGACGCAAAGGGATTTCCCACCCCCCGGGATTGGGTTTCCCCATTGACCGGTTCCTTTAACTCCTCTTTATGGGAAACAAAACCGGGGGGGCAGAGCAGACAAATCAAACCCCTTGGGTCTTTTAACAGCCCTTTTGACCCCAACCCATTTTTTTCAACAAAAAGGGTTTTTCAGACAATTGGGTTATCCACAGTGGTGGGTTTAAAAGAGTTTTACATTTGGGGTGCTTCCATGTTTGGGCGGGTTCTGAAGATTCTGAAGGGCGACCTTTGTGGCCGTGGGCTGGGAGGGCAGGAGGTAAGACTGCAAATGCAGGGTTTCATTAACCACTGAAGGACAATTGGCACGATGTTCCCTTACTTTGATTCACAGGGCCCTGACCCGCGATGACGGTCCCCGCAAACTGACGATCCGCTGGGATAAAGTGGTTTTTCGGGCCCGCACTGGAAGGGGCACCTTCTCTTTGTACTCTACCTCCCTGTGCTACCCCCCCCTTTGCTCGTTACCAAACCGTCAATTTTGCTCCATGTTTTAAATATAAAAAAAATTTTAGAAGGTATGGAATAGTTTTGGGAAAATCCCCTTATTAAAAGACGGGGAAAAACCAGCTATTCCAAATTTCCCCCTAATCAAAAAAAAATTTCTGGAATTTAAATTTAACTGCAAAAGGGTTTTTATCAACAAATCTTGGGCTTGGGTTAATGTGCAAAAAACAAACGTATCTGTTATGTTTTCCCTATAAAAAACAAAGGTTTTTTTTTGCACCTTTTAATTTTACCTGTGGTGACAAAAGAAATTTTCTGTTTCAAGATTTACGTGGGTGCTGCTTTAAAGAAAAAAAGCCCCGGGTGCGCAAAAGTCAAAAAAAAACGTATCCTTGGGTTTTGTTTTCGAAAAAACACGTAATTTTTTTCACCTTTCAATTCACCTGTTTGGGACTATAGAAAATTTTCCCCGTTTTAAGATTTAAATGGATTCTCGTCCCAAAGAAAAAATCTGGTGCGCAAAAGTCAAAAAAAAAACGTAAAACTTTATGTTTTCCCCAAAAATACACCCGTATTTTTTTGCACCTTTCAATTCACCTGTTGGGGACCAAATAAAATTTCGGGTTTTAAAAAATTTTCCGGGGTGCTGCTTCAATGAAAAAAAAGCGGGGGGCGCAAAAGGGCAAAAAAAAAAACTATCGTTATTTTTTTCGTATAAACACGGGGGTTTTTTTGCACCTTTTTAATTCACCTTGGGGGACTATAGGGAAATTTCTGTTTTAAAATTTACCCTGGATGCCCGCGTCAATGAACAAAAGCTGGGGGCGCAAAAGTCAAAAAACACTTTTCTGTTTATGTTTTTTGTATAATAAACGGGGAATTTTGCAAACCCTTTTTAAATTTACCTGGGGACTATAGAATTTTCTTTTTAAAATTTACGTGGATGCTGCTTTAATTAACCCAAAGGTGTGCGCAAAAAATCAAAAAAAAACGTATCTGTTATGTTTTCCCTATAAAAACACGGGATTTTTTGCACCTTTCAAATTTACCTGTGGTGACTATAGAAAAGCCCGTTTTTAAGATTTACGTGGCTGCTTGCTTTAATGAACAAAAGCTTTTTGCGCAAAAAGTAAAAAAAAACGTATCTGTTTTTGTTTTTATATAATACACGGTATTTTTTGCACCTTTCAATTCACCTGTGGTGACTATAGAATTGCTGTTTTAAGATTTACGTGGATGCTGCGTCAATGAACAAAGCTGGGTGCGCAAAATTCAAAAAACACGTATCTGTTATGTTTTCGTATAATACACGGTATTTTTTGCACCTTTCAATTCACCTGTGGTGACTATAGAATTGCTGTTTTAAGATTTACGTGGATGCTGCGTCAATGAACAAAGCTGGGTGCGCAAAAGTCAAAAAACACGTATCTGTTATGTTTTCGTATAATACACGGTATTTTTTGAACCTTTCAATTTACCTGTGTTGACTATAGAATTGCTGTTTTAAGATTTACGTGGATGCTGCGTCAATGAACAAAGCTGGGTGCGCAAAAGTCAAAAAACACGTATCTGTTATGTTTTCTTATGATACACGGTATTTTTGGCAACAAACAACCTGTGCTGACTACAAGATTGCTGGATTGTAATTTAACTGCAAGGTGGATATATCAACACAGGTGGAATGGGTAAAATTGAAAATGAACACCTATCTGAAATGTATACTGATAATAAAAGTGGAGTTTTGCACCTAACAAAGAGACCTGCAGTTACTAGAAATGATGTGTATCCAATATAAGTTCAGGCTGCCCAATATCCAGGAAATATTTCAATAGCAAACTGTTAATAATAAAGATATTGCAGTGCAATGTCTACACTAAGTCTTGGTGAACTTTATCCAGTGTTCTTTATAGATAGAGCTTGTCTGTGTTCGCCCGCGGGCCCCCCCCCCCCCCCACCGCTAACTCCGTGACTTTACAGCGGTAGATGCTGCTTTAAAATTCTCTAGCTAACTACATAAAATCTTCAAATCTCTAATCTAACTAAATTGGAAGGATCACAGCTAATAGTAGAGGTTTCTCTGTGCAGAAATAGACTAATTTCGCTGAGCTGTTTGGCCACAGGCAGAGCGCACGTCCTATTCCTATGAGACGCAGAGAGACACTAAGGCTGAACAGGAAGGGCTGTTCTATGTTAAAACGAGGTCATGTGATTTTTCCAGCCAATCGCAACCATACACATCCCAGTCATGACGTCGCACACACATCTCATCCTGCTCTATTCTGTAATCTGATTTGCTGGCCGCCAAAATGACAGGAAGCGCCGAAAATGGCGCGATCTTAATAGATGATGCACAGATTTTAACCTTAATTATCGCACGATCTGAAAATTTCGATCACCATAAAAACCTTGCCGATTTCAACTTTGTCGATAAAAATCGCTCAACACTATTCTTAATACTCAGATTTGGTTTCAATTATCAGTGGACCATCCCACAAGTCAGTTTTGGTCCCTACTCTTTTAAATATTTTTTATGACTTTGTAGAATGATTAAACAATAAAATATCTATTTGGAATAATATTGGACATTGAACCAGATGAACTAATCTACTTTCTGTCATAATTAAAATTAATTATTAAATTAAAAATTTAATTTAAATTAAAATTAATAATTCAAATGATTCCCTTTTACATTTGGTATTATTTTACTTTTCTTTTTACTTTATTTTCCATCAATTGTACAAATTAGACTTTATCAGTTTCTTTGACTCATTTATGTATTTGTTTTTTTTTAAAATAATATTCTACTCTATTATCAAGTGTGACATACAGAACATTTAACAACACAAAAGCCAGGAATGTGCATACAAACCCGGGGTCCTATTTGGCTTGATGTACGAAGTGTAAACATCATTGAGATCTATGATTACTTGCCGGGGAAAGTGAATGTCAGTGGGAGTACTTCAGAAGTATGCACTGACTAGCTTCGTGCATATTACGTGCCGAAATAAGCGCCTACACTACTCAGTGTGAACATCCCGTTAGGCTATTTTCACACGGCTTATTCACGGCGTAATTGCGGGATGGATTTTGTCAGCAATTAAGCCGTGTGCTCTGGCCACTATCATTGGCGCATATACCACCGTGAATAATTGACATGTCACTTCTCTCCCTCTGCAGCGTATTGTGCGAGCGGGGAGAGGAGCCGGAATCCATAGTTCTCTATGAGAACTGTGGATTACCGTAATGACTGGGACGGATGTCACCTGTAATTTGCGCGAATTACGGGCTGAAATCCGTCCCAAAATAAGCCGTGTGAACATAGCATAAGGGTCTGCACTTAATATCAACTTATACTGGTCCGTACCTCAAGCCAAATCGGACTCCGGGTTTGTATGAATATTCCTGGCTTGCATTGCTAATGTTGTTGGTCCACATGGAACGTAGACCTTGGCGTGTTGAACAAGCTGTGACCACTCTGCAACTTACGCCACCGGAGATCCAATAATACGCTTATGGAGAGTTGTGCCAGCCTGAACAAGGTGAGCGAGAAATATATATGAATATTCACTCCCTTGAATCTTTAAGTTTTAATACACTAGGGAGCGCTTGTACTGTTTTTTTTTTTTTTTTTCGTTTTGCACACATTTTTTTGTTATGGGAAAAATTGCAAGATCAAGGAGAAGGCATGTGTTGTGTTAACTATGAGAACAGTGGCTGGTAATCTAAATTATTGTGGCTGGTACTTGGCTAACAAGGTTGACATTGCAGTTCTCTGCACTAGTGCTGCAAAAACTTGTCTCCATTCTGTTCAACACTGGTTCATCTGAGCTGGTAATGATATTCTGGTTCAGAATCCCCCAATTTTTTTTACTCTGTGCCTAGCCCTAACTCTTACTGTAACCGTAAGCCTAACACTAAGTTGGGATAAGAATTTTTAGAACTTTTTAGAGTTAATCTACCTCTCCATGGTTTTTCCGGATCCAGCGGTGCTGTCTCTACAACACCAGCTTCAGCCTAATGTGGCATGACATTGGAAGTGATGTCAGCGTGAAAATAATGCTGAAGCAATGGCACCACTGGAACTGGAAGCACCGCAAAACAGTAAATTAACCACGAAAAGGTCTGAAACCATAATATTAATCCCAATTTAGATTTAGGGTTACAGTTAGAGACAATTTTTTTGGAAATGTACGCCAAACTTTGATTTGAGCCAACCCGTATTGAAGCACTCGGACTCTGGTCAAAATTGCCCGGGCGCTGTCGGTGATCTCCCAGAGGAAGCACATACAGCTAAAGATACCACTGTGGAGCAGAGAATGAGCGCTCCATGCTCCACAGTGAAATGCAGTTCTTCGACTTTCCGGAGTATCCATCTCAGTTGGTGTGAATGTCATTACGCTGCTTGTTGACATCACGCCCCTTGTGCCGGCAAGAAGACAAGATGGAGAGCCTCAGAGTAGGGGAGAAAGCAGAGTATTGTATTTTTTTTTTTTTAAAGCCTTCCTACACCTGCCTATGGGGGACATATACCTGCCCATATCTGCCTGTGGGAGACATATACCTGCCTATGTCTGCCTGTGGGGGACATAAACCTGCCTATATCTGCTTATGGGGGACATATTTCTGTCTATACTGTACCTGCCTATGGGGAACATATACCTACATATACCTGCCTATACATGCCTATGGGGGACATTAAACTGCCTATACCTGCCGATATCTGCCTATGGGTGACATTAAACTGCCTATACCTGCCTACGGGGGACATTAAACTGCCTATATCTGCCTATGGGGGACATTAAACTGTCTATATCCTCCTATGGGGGACATTGACCTGCCTATATCTGCCTATAGGGGACATTTAGCTGCTTATATATGCCTATGGGGGCATTAAAATGCCTATTCCTGCCTATATTTGCCTATGGGGGACATTAAACTGCCTATACCTGCCTATGTAATTTTATTGGTATCCATTCTTAGTTTTGAAATTTACCAGCAGCCGCTCCATTTTCCTCCCTAGGCTTATACTCGAGTCAATAAGTTTTCCCATTTTTTTGTGGCAAAATTAGCTGCCTCGGCTTATATTCAGGTTGGTGTATACCCGAGTATATACGGTAATTCATCTAAAAGAAGCAAAAATATTCTAGTGAGCTTTCCTTAAAACCATATTAAATTAAAAAGAACACAAGCATTCCTTATCTGTGATATGTGCAAAAAATGCCTATATTTGTTTATGAGGATGATTGCTATGTTAACACGGCTTATTTTGGGATGGATTTCAGTCCGTAATTACGCGCTGTACTGCGTGAATTATGGCTGAAATCCGTCCCAGTCATTACTGTAATCCACAGTTCTCATAGAAAACTATGGATTCCGTCTCATCTCAATTATCACGGCGGGATATGCGCCGTGGATAATGAATGTCTATGGGGCCAGCAAACTGCCCCCACTGCACAGCACACGGCTTAATTGCGGGCGAAATCCGTCCCCACAATTACGCCGTGGATAACATAGCCATAATCTGCACATTACTTAAGGGGTAAATATAGACAATCATTAAGTGCTGTATTACTGTATCATCTCTAAAGGGAACCTGTCAGGTGGTTTATGCTGCCCTATCTGAGAGTAGGACATGACTTTTGGATATGGGATGAACCCCCGCTCTAACTAATACCCCATTCAAACACAAGAATAAATGCACAAACACATTCACTTTTTGGTGTCAAATGGCCACAGCTTTATTCAAACCATTTAAGTACAACAAACATGGAAGGAATCAAGGTGGAGTGCTAGACAATTGTGTGATAATTCCCAGCTGTCTGACATGCAGCACCCGGCCAGACAGCTCTAAAGAGGTGGCCGCTTGGCCTTGCCATTCTAATACAGCCAGTACACTTTAGGGGCACCAATGACCCTATGAAGATCCTCACTCCTGATTAACCACGTGCCGCCTGGATGCCATTACCATTATACCATCCTTAAGACTGGCCACTTCAAAGACTCAGCCTCTTCACACCATGAGGTTTAAATCCTCTATTAGTTAAAATTAGTCACCATACTTGGACCTGCAACTTCCACCTGCCTCTGCTTCTGCACAGGAGAGGGGCTTTGACACCTTAAAGGTGCTCGACCCCACCAAAACTGCCCTAATTTCCAAATCACAAAAATGACCACTAGCCAATATGCATCCGCCCTGGAAAGCTACTACAAAAGTCACCTTCCAGTGGCCTAACCCGACAATCCATGAACCATTGAAGTGTAACCCCCATAATAAACACCCACACAAAACTAATCTTTTCTTATATCAAAATTAAAATATCTCAAATCACCCTATCTTCCCCCTTATTCAAACCCCAAATTTTATCCCTTCACCCCACAACCCCCCCCCCCCCCCCCCCCCCCACCACCCACCCCCCCCCCCCCCCCCAACAAAACACCCCCCCCCACCCCCCACACCCCCCCACACAAAAAAAAAAAAAAAACCCCCCCCCCCCCCCCAAAAAAAAAATCCCCCCCCGACCTCACCACAGAGAATCATAACTTGGGGCCGCATGTATAAGAAATCCACAAAACACGTATCTCACAATGAATGATCATCAAGCTATCAATTAATATTTCCCTACTATGTAAAAACTCTAAAACACCCGACCTCAGTCAGTATTTAGTTACACTGTTTATCATACAATGCCACAGGATCTTTCCAGCAAGAGAAAAGGGGATATTTCTGACTCCAGAAAACAATACTTCCCAGCTAAGCCCAAGCACCAATATGTGCCCAGCAAGCCATACCCTATGCAACTTAAACATGAAAAAGAGTACAAAAGAAGATTATTATTTCAGCTTAAGCAACGACTGTAACTATACAACTATGTTATATCATCCGTTAGCAACCAGTATTAAACAGCCATGCGCAAATTAGCGCCCTACAATAAACTAACCCACATCTGTCCGCATATAGAAAGAACCAATAAAGTTTCACAAACATTGTCCCAACATTCCTAGGCCATTGTCCCTTCACTTTAGTTAACCTTCAAAACTTCAACCCCTGCCCGCAGATTGTAACTCAAAGGCCTCCAATCCTCTTCCTGCCCCGGCCGTTATCCCCAGACCAAGGACCCTTTGGAGAGGACCAACACGTTGTTCTGGGAGCAATCCCCCTATAAACAGCGTCGTCCACTGTGGTAAACAATTTGCTGTTGTTACTCTTGACGTCCATATGCTGAATGACATGGCGCAGTCCAGGGTGCTTCTGTGCATGGAAATTGATTGCTCATTGCTAGCTGCAGGCCTGCACATTCTTGATGCACCCGTTCTTTGATTGCTTACAAGGAGCTGTATAGCAATACAAGCCACTATATGAAGCGGATACAGCTTGTCCTAGTGAAAACCATGAGTGCAGCATGAGCATACACCATTGTATAGGACAACTCTTATCAAAATTACATATCAGCCCAAAAATTGGGTCCTTGAAGCTTCTACATCACTTTAAGTCATTGTCCCAGCGCCAGACTAATTTAACAGATGTACTAATTTTATTTTATTTTTTTATACAAGTATGGAGACATTTGAGGTCATGTAAGGGGCGAGTTGTGATCATCATTAAGCTTACAGAAAAAACAGAGGGAGGGTAGAGAGACGTAACTGTGAAGTTCATTTCTCCCATCACTGGACCTATCCCAAGTATAACAATTACCCAATAAGTGTAGCCATATCCAAGATGATCATTGTCATCGGCTAAAATGTGAGCAACGCAAGGAACCATAATTAATACATATTTTAAACAAATCCATATAAAGCTATGAAGATGTTAACAAGGACTAGCAAAATAACTATATTAACAACTGTGCCATATTCAAATTAATAATTAGTAAACCGCGTAAAGTAGTAGAAGCAGAGCCGTGATCTATCTTCGATGACTCCAACTAGAATACTGGTATCTTAAATTAAGAGCCCTGTAAATCTCCTCTTTTTGTCACCCTAAAAGGAAGGAGGTTCTTGAAGATAAAAATCTGGCGACATACATCCAGTACTCTGATCCAGTTACCCCCAGTGGATCGAGGCACAATAACCCCAATATGGCACTAAGCCAACCTGGCGACCAAAAACCCCGAAGGTTGGAAAAAACACCATTACCCCCAGCCGTACTCGCTGGCTCGGAGGCCCGAAAAAGACCAGCCATGTGGTTTCAACCATTCTTTCTGCCTCACCAAGGGATAACACCCTGGGAAGCCCCCTCGCCAGGAATCTCGTTCAAAACATAAAACCCACAATCGTGGTCGCGAAAGGAACCTGGTGACCAAATCCCCGGAAGGGAAAAAACCAATATTACCCCAGCCGAATCCATGGCTCGGAGGCCAAAAAACCAGCCTTGCTGGCTCAACCATTTTTTTTGCTCTCCAGGGATAACAACCCTGGAAGAGCCACTTTGCCAGATCTCTTACCAAAACAATTAATCCCTGAGCGGAATCATACCCATATGACTCCTCACCCCGATTTTACTTATTTGTTATGATATATACTATATATACTAATATCTATATATATTATGTCCATATATAGTAATACTACTAATATACTACTATATATTTATATACTATATGTATAGTATATTATTTTTTTTTTTTTTTTTTTAAAGGAACTGAAAACCATTTCCAGCTCTTGTAGCCTCACCATCGTCGCCAGACAAAACCGAATGTGGGGGTCCATCCCCCATGAGGAAACCCAAATTTAAGCACCCACTCAAGGACCTCCTAAGACCTTAGTACAAAAGGAATTAGTATTCAAAAATGAAGAGGAAGGGGGCTTTGAGCTAAACGATATGGCGATTTATATACAATGCTCTGACAACCTTACCCCTTGCTTGATTCCACATTGGCTCAGAAGGCACCAGAAACCACATTGTGGCAATGTTAACCCACGCTCGCCGGGTGACACCACCAGCACGAACATACCCATAAATCACCTGACCACAACAAATAACTACTGGGGGAGGAGGACCATCCCCTTGAAGAAACCCCAAAAATACTGTAAGTTAAACACTTCCAATAATAACTCCAAAGAACCCCACCAAATGCCTGATCACAGTAGGTTAGTATGCAAAACTGAAGCGGGAAGGAGGTCCTTGGAGCATAAAGAGATTGGCGCCTTATATCAATGCTCCTGACACCATTAACCTCTAGCCAAACTTTCACACCTTGGCTTCAGAGGACCATAAGCCACAATTTTCAGTACTCTGGAGCCATGCTGCCCTTTCCGCTGTACGGTGCTCGTCGCTGTAACTTCTGGGGTCTCTCTGTGCTGCAGGGCCAGCCCCGTGCCGCCCACTGAAGGGCGTCTGGCCCACATTGGGACCTCGCCATTCCAAGCCCCACGGACTCCACTGATGCTCTCTCTGCATGTCTGGCGCGGCTCATGAACTGAGCAAATTTTAACCACAGGCTCGCCGGAGACTGCACCCTTGCATGAGCCTCACCATAGACGCAGACCAAAACCATTGGACCTCTCTCACCGTGATGAAACCCCAAATATTTATAAACAACTTCAGAAGGACCCCCTATTCAGCCATCTGCAGCAGGGTTATATATATCCAGCCACAAAAGAGACTATAGAGTCAGCATGCATCATAAAATATGTATCCACAGAGGTAAAAGAGAGATCAGGCACATCAGACTCCATGTAGAGTAAAGGGGAGCTGATACCATGTACATAGCAGGGTCACAATACAGCCCTGAGGTAAAACTTATATATCGATATTAAAACCATATACTGAAGCAGGGAAAGTAAAGCATGTTAATAACAGCCAGGGTCAGTATTCAGTATATTTATGAGTTATGTGCTGTGATATTCACTAATCACAATCTAAGCTGGGAATATGCACCTGTACATAGCAGGATCAGCATAACATTCCTGTGATAGCCTGGGCTAGTATACAGCACTATTACAGCTCTCCAGCCTAATCTTAAAGAGAAGAAAACTAAGACCTGCACCCAGCAATAGTTAATTCCAGCACTCAGACAGCATCAGCACTGACAGGATGTGTCCTGTATAGTCACTGCAGCATATCACTGAACAAAACATCCTTCTCCCCTCAGGCTCCTTCTTCCCAGCATTTTAACAGCACATGTGATCTTCAAGCTCCACCTCATAGAACGAGCTCAGACAAGTGCCCACAGATACAAGCTTACCAGACAGCAGGCCACAGCCCAGCCTTAGTGTGAGGGGGGAGGGAGCAGATACACTCCCTCATGTGCTACATGAATTCCTAATGTAATAATCCCATACACATATACAGCATGTTATTTACTTAAGCTGTATCTTGTATGAGTGAGTGAAACCCTCCTGTGTGATGTTGAGGTGGTCATCTGTGCATTGTACTTCCCTGAGGCTGCAGTCACATCTTTACTTGCTTCTTGTATCAGAGAAGAGGAAGCTGGAAGTGAAGACCAGAAGTTCTATATCTTAGCTAAACCACCAACCTCACTGTAACTCTTCCCATCCAGCCCCTCTCCCTCTCATATCACAACACCCCTGCTCATCAACTTTAAACTACCACAGGAAGGAGCTTAAACACAACTGCAGGGATTACAAGCTGTCTATCAACACCTATCCCCTCTGCACAAAGCTACTTACAATAAAATATACTATGCAAACACTGAATTTCCATCAGCTCTTAGAAATTCCTACAGCCAAAACTCCAGACTATACGGGAGCTCTAGGTTCCCCCTACCAAAGTCATGGTCCCCCTTCGCTTAGGGCTTCGGGGGGTTCTTGATAAAGGGAGAGAAGATGAGCTCTGTGATACATAGTTTTATATGATTTAGAGCAGTATTTCTAAATAAACAGCAGTACAAACTGGACTCCTCAAGACAAAGTGGAAGTCCTGCTTACCCCTCACACAAACAGTGATTGACAGCTTTCCCTGCATTGGTAAGCAGTAGTTTCACTTTCGGTTTGATTTTTTTCACTCTACTTTTTACTCACAAATACTGCTTTAAATCAAATAAATATATATCACAGAGCTCAGCTTCTCTCCTCAATCATATAACCCTATATATCACAGAGCTCAGCTTCTCTCCTCATTCATATAACACTATATATCACAGAAGCTCAGTCCTCTCTTATTCATCTAACCCTATATATCCCAGAGCTCAGCTTTTCTCCTATACCATTATAAAAACCCCTATATATCACAGAGCTCAGCTTCTCTCTCATTCATATCACACGTCTATATTCACAGAGCTCAGCTCCTCTCCTCTATCATTTAACCCTATATATCACTGAGCTCAGCATCTCTCCTCTATCATATAACTCCTGATATATCACAGAGCTCAGCTTCTCTCCCACCATATAACCTATGTATCATGTGCTCATATCATCGTTCTATTATATAACTCCATATATATCACAGAGCTCAGTTACTCTCCTTCTATTCATATAACCTATATATCACAGAGATCAGCTCCTCTCCTCTATCATTAACCATATATATCACAGAGCTCAGCTTATCTCCCTTATCATAACAACCCTATATATCACAGACCTTCAGCATCTCTCCTCTGATCATATAACCCTATTATATCACAGACCTCAGCTTTCTCACTCTATTCATATAACCCTATATATCACAGAGCTCAGCTTCTCTCCTTCTATCATACAACCCTATATATATCAGAGCCCAGCTTCTCTCCCTCTATCATATCCTGCTCTCAGATAAGGCAGTATAAACCACCTGACAGATTCACTTTAAGCGCCATAGGCCATAGATAATTTAGGAGGAGGATTTACAAATTATTAAAACTAAACATCATGTTCATATAAATAGTTATTTATTAATACTATAAAGCACCCAGTAATATAGGGTTTTATTAACAGATATTAAAAAGGCTGTAGAGGGTTAAAAAAGAAAGAAATCAATCAAAATCTTCTGATTTATTTCCTCTAAGTACCCAGACGTTATAACTCCATACCTAACCGAACTAAATGTGTTCCTGACTATCATAACTAAAAGAGTAAGGCAACAGCAAGTTCCTGTGCCCCCTTTTTATGGCACAGTACAGTGCAACATATACTGTTTTCCTCTCTAAGGGTGACTTTTATGAATGTTGTTGCATACAGGCCAGGTTTAAATTGCTTTAAAGCAGTGTAGAATGCGGCAGAATGTATGAAGCTGTTCTTCTGCAGGTCATACATACAGCAGCAGTGTAGTGCCAATACGGCAAGTCTGGCTCAGGCACCACCTTTAATCTGGTCTGGCTGTTCTAACTGTTTTGCGTCTAGATTTGGCGTCAAAGAATGTGTCAAATTCTATAAATGTGGTGCAACACGCCCCCAGAACACCCCTAATCCTTGGCGGATTAAAAAGTGTCACTCATGTGCTTTTCATGCCAAAGTTTGGAGTGCGACTATTAATACATCTATAGAACTGGTCTACTAAAGTTTTTTGATGCCAGAAAACTGGCACTGACCCGTTTTTACATGTCGCCATAAATATTTTTTACAGGTCTTTGAAGATTCCCTTGAAGGCTACATTTAAATAATTTATCAACTATCAGCAGCTCCTTCTTGCTTTATATTTATTAGTTGTCTTTTTTATTTGCATTTTTTCTTGTTTGGGTTTTTCTTGTTTGCAGGCTCCATACTACAATATAAAAATCTTCAGACATATCTAGATATTCATAATTTAATCTTAACATTAAGCAACCAAAAGTTAAAGAAATCAATGCAGCCATTGCTTAGACTATACAGATTTTTAGTCACATTTAAGCACATTTTGGGAGTTAGTGTATCCTTTAAAATTGCACAGGAATGTAATAGCAATACTATGGGCATTATACTGTATATAAAAACTGTCTAGCGGTAAGACTGTCTTTGTTTCCCATAGCAACCAATCAGAGATTTGCTTTTATTTTGTTTATTTTGTTATTTTGTTTATTTTATAATGAAACCTAAGCTCTGATTAGTTGCTATGGGCAACAAAGACAGCTTTACTGCTAGACAATGTTCATGCATAAGGCCTTATATGTCTATAAAGTATCCATCAGTGATCCAGGCCATATGTACAAATTGTCTATAGGTTGTTAAGAATCTTTGCCATCACCAGAAGTTTGATGGAGTACAGAAGACAGCTGGAAGACCATTAGTGCTCATTCATCTGTTAAGAGAATGCATTTCTGTGTAGGATATGGAACATATGTGGCAAATTAAGCATGTAAAATGTAATAGACGTTGATGAAAATATTTTATCCACAAATGCGTCATTGAGGATAATTGTTTTTAAGCACAATAAAGAATCTGCCAAACCACAATTAGACATAGTGCTGAATTACTAGCACGACTTTGACAGTCAAGTCAATGTCCACATCTACAACCATTTCTAACTGTATTTCTAGCTTTATGTAATAAAAATTGCTGTACATATAAAAATATACAACTTTCTAATTTATATTGTGTTTAAATTCTTTACTATTTTAGGATATTGTTTGCCACCACTGAATAAAAACACTATTCATTACATTCAAAGGCTGCAAATTAACACACTGTCATATAAATAAGCAATTTTTTGAATATTTATTTGGAGTCAGTGAATAAGAACTTTGTTGGCTCCACTCAGTGCAGAAAACGGGTACATACTCAATCCTCCTCTAAGCTAGGGCCACATTCATGGCAGATCTGTCTATCTATTTATCTATCTATCTATCTATCTATCTATCTATCTATCTATTATGAAATATATATATATATATATATATATATATATATATATATATATTATATATTATATATATATATATAAAATATATATATTATATATATAATATATATATATATTATATATATATGGCCCTAGCTTAGAGGAGGATTGAGTATGTGACAGTTTTCTGCACTGACTCCAAACCAATATTAAAAAAAATTGCTCATTTATACACTGATTAGCCTCTTAAGGCAACATGAAGTACTTGTTTGTTATGGAGCTTAGTGCCTTAACACACCATAATGTACAGGTATGTCACAACAAGTGGACAAGCAGTGAATGACAGCTAGGCTCCTACTATTATTGCTTGGATTGGAGGTAACGACAATACCTTAAATTTAACCTTTCAGATGTTATGGTCAATAGTGACCATAGCATCAATATAGTTTGAGAAAAGGAGAGGGTACCCTTCGTCACCCATTAGCACCTTATGAATTAAAATGTCAGTTTACGTGTGCTAAGTTGGCAACTGCAATTTGAACAAAAGGGCCTCTAGGCATCTAGTTATACAATTTGTGTAATTTTTTTTTATGTTGTAACACTTTAAAAAAAAATAGCCATAACTTTTTTTTATTTTTCCATATATGGTGCCGTGTTAAAGCTTTTTGTTAGGATGAAGTGATGTTTTCATAGATACCAGTTTGGCGTTTATATAACTTTTTGATTGCCTTTAATACCATTGTATGTGCTGCAGGATGAAAAAAAATCGCAATATTGTCTTTTTTATCGCATTCATTGTGCAGATTAAATAGCATGTCATATTTATAGTTACTCATGCAGCAATACCAAATATTCATATTTTTTTATTTTTGCTCTTTTTTAGGGACATTTGGCGTTTTTAGGGGAAAGGACGGTGTACATGTTTATGTTTTACTTTTTTTTACTTTTAAAAAAAATTTTTTGCATGTCCCTATAGGGAACTTGAATATAGAATTCATAGTACTCCTTTGCTCATGCAATTGATAGTCAATTTTATTTTATAATATGCACATATTTACAAGATATACAAATTCCATTGAAATGGAGGAAGTTGGCTTTGGTGACTATGTAGCGACATTTCAGTCAATGCTGACCTTTGTCAAGTGGTCCCTGTGGAATAATTATGTACAATCAATATCATACAATGCAATGTGGTAATGCATTGGTAATGCAAGACGCTTTCCTGCCACCTCAAGTTCTGATAGTGAGTGGTCCATTTCCTCACAGAGAAATTGTTTTTAAGGGAGAGGTCAACACAATACAAGAACAAACCCCATGACCCAACAAAAAAAAAAAACAGTCAAAAGGGTCAGAATAAGAAGGGCTTTCAGGAGAATGGTTCCAGACCCGTTTGAAGGTGAGCAGAACCTCATCATCAACATGTTCTCCTGCACCCTTAAACCTACATATATGGCAGTACTTAGTAAGGGTCTGTATTTTGATATCTACGTATTTGAAGAGGATCTATGTAAATTCTTCAGGCGTATAAGATTAAAGACTCATTTTGCAGAGAACACAGAAATAGGAACAAGAGGCAAAGAGTCCGCATTACCTACAGTAGTTTCTCTCTAAACATACTGGGACTGAGACAAAAAGCACCTTTAGGCCCTCTAAGAAATACCATCCTTTAGAGATCAATGTAAACAGGATATTTATAGATTAATCTCCAACCTTGATCTTAAGTATCATTAAAAGAAGAATATCAACTAAAGAAGTGTACCATAAATTACAAACTCTCAAGAACAACAAGGATATAATTAACCCCGCCAATAAAGGTAGGACATTGGTAGTAATGGACTAAAAGGACTACATTGATGAGATTAAGTCACAACTATTTGATCTGACCACCGATCAGCAGCTAGAAGTTGAACCTATACCCTGTATAAGAGACAAAATTGGTGTACTTATAAAGAAACATCTTGAGAATGGTAACATTGACAACAAAACTGCAAAATTTTTGGTCAATCATCATGCTATCACCCCTGTTATTTATATTTTGCCAAAAATACATAAAGGTTAAACCTTCTTTAGTAAGAGCATTGAACTTCCACCACTCAGAATATAGTTAAAAACGCACATTATTCCAATCTTCAGTCAAAATATAATAACCTCCATAAAATTAAAAAAACAAATAATAGACAGGATATTACAATGTCTACGCGTTTTAAGCCGTGCAACTGTCTCTTAATCGTGACTGCAACCAGCTGGCAGGCCAATTATTGCAGTTCATATAGAAAAATCACAACTTTATATTGTGTATTTGCAGTGGCATATGCGGTCCATCCTATTCTGGCTTAATATACTATAGAAAGTTCAAAAATTGCATAGCCGATAAAGTGCACCACATATATCATTAATAGTATTGTCAGGATGAGCTTACCAAAAGGCAAACCAGATATGTGGATCCTCTGGACCACCGAGAGCAGTGGTATAAGCCACACCAGGGAGCGGAGTCTAAGTAGGTCCGGTTTTCGCTAGAGTCCGCCGCAAAGCGGGATGGACTAACAGATCGTTACCCCTGACGTGACTTGCTTGCAGTGGTGGCCGAGGTGTGATGTGGTACAAAATTGTGAAGCAAACTTGTAGTCAAAGACAGGCAGATATGTCAGGACAGGCGGCAAGGTTCGTGGTCGAGGGATGGAGGCAGAAGGTACGATACACAGTAAACGCAAGATACTACAGGAACACTTCCTCTCAAGGCACAGGGCACTATCAATTTGGCAGGGACCTAAGGAAAAGTCAGGACTTAAATAGGATCAGTGCCTGGTGAAAACCAATCACCGGCACGCTGTCCCCTCAAATTTAAATGTAGTACCGTGCTCCCTAAGGGGAGAGCGCGCACCCGGCCAGCAACAGGAGCGTGCGCCCGATCAGCAGCAGAAGCGTGGTGAGGTAAGTAAGGAGCAGAGCTGCGAGCACGCCCGCAGTCGCGGGGACACCTGTTACAAGTATCAAAAAGTACATATATTACAACAAGTTTTTAGACATTAGACATTGCAATTAATGTAGAAAATATGACCTGCAATGCGCTCATCCTCGAGGAATTTCCATCAATGTTTTAGAGATGTAGTCTCATAATTTCAAATGTCTGTCAAGAATGTAGTGGTCTGAAGTTCTCAACATAGGTACATTGCAAGGAGTAGAGCCATCAGCACAGGTGTGCTGCAAAATGCGCATTATTATTTTTTATTATTATCATTTATTTTGGAGCGCCCTTGATTCCAGGGCGCTGTACATTTCAGGCGTGTACATAAATAACATTGGTCAAACAATTACAAAGTGACAATAAGTGACTAACAACTGGTACAGAGGGAGAGGGGTCCCTGCCCGCGAGGGCTTACAATCTACAGAGAAGGGGTGAAGAGACAGAAGGTGGGGGGCAGACATGTTTGTGGGGTGGAGCAGTGCAACACGGTTAATGTTGGTTATGGGCAATCCTGAAGAGGTAGGTTTTCAGGTTACGTTTGAAGCTGGTGAGAGAGGGGGAGAGTCTGAGATGTTGGGACAGTGAGTTCCAAAGTGTGGGGGAAGCACGAGAGAAGTCTTGGAGATGGTTATGTGAGGAGATGATAAGAGGAGAGCAGAGGAGAAGGTCCTGTGAGGAGCGGAGGTTGCGTGAGGGGAGGTATTTAGAGGTTAAGGCAGAGATATATAAAGGGGAGAGGTTATGGAGAGCCTTGTAGGTCAAAGTTGCTAGCTTGAACTGGATTTGCTGGGCAATGGGTAGCCAGTGAAGGGAAGGGATTGGCAGAGGGGAGAGGCAGGGGAGTAGCGAGGAGAGAGGTGAATCAGACGGGCAGCAGAGTTAAAGATGGTTTGGAGGGGAGCAAGGGTGCTAGCTGGGAGGCCACAGAGAAGGATGTTGCAGTAGTCGAGGTGGGAGATGACGAGGGCGTGGACAAGCATTTTTGTGCTTTCAGAGTTAAGAAATGAGCGGAAAAATGAGCGGTAAATATTTTTTAGGTGGAGGTGACAGGCAGAGGTGAGGGTTTGGATGTGCGGTTTGAAGGACAGATTGGAGTCAAAGGTTATCCCAAGGCAACGGACCTGTGGTGCTGGTGAGAGAGTGTAGCCATTGACAGTGATAGAGAGATCAGGTGGAGGGATAGAGTGGGACGGTGGGAAGATAATAAAATCAGTTTTCTCCAAGTTTAGTTTTAGGAGAAGGTATGATAAGAAGGAGGAAATGTACGATAGACAGTAAGTGATACAGGAGAGCAGAGAGGTAACATCTGGGCAGGAGATGTAGAGTTGGGTGTAGTCAGCATACAGGAGGTATTGAAAGCACATGAGCAGCAAGCAACAATGTCCCAATACTGTATATAGCTGCCGTAACAAGACATAATCAAATAGCTACAAACATCAAACAAATTACAATTGACACACAATACTCACAATAAAGAAACATCAATAACAATCAAAACATTCAATATGTGTTATACAAAAAACCTGAAGCTAAGGAATTCATTGAGTCTTTTAGAGGAAAAAGAATCCAGGGTATAAATCCAATATGCTTCACACTGAAGCAATTTATTGGATAACATACTGCCAAGGACACATCATCTAAGGTCACAAACATGGTGACCAGTCTCAACAAGGTGCTTGGCTGCCGTAGTCTTGCCATACTTGTTTTTGTCTGCTCTGCCCTGCATCCACTGCCTGACCCCTAGCAAAGGACTGTATCATAGATTTATGCTTGGTTATACGAATCTTGATGCTACGGCTTGTCTGACCAACGTAGGCTTTGCCACAGGGAACTTCAATAAATAAACTACCCCTTGACTATCATATGTGAAATGGCCTTTCAAGAGTATGGAATTACCTTTAGTCAAATGGTAAATTACCGATCCCTTGATAACAGCCGAGTAGTTCAAGTAGGACAGGACCAGTTAGGTGCCCAGTCTTGCGGTGCCCAGTCTCTTCTCTCTACTGTGGGGAGGAGATCTAATGTCCAAATGAATCAGCTGATTGACCAGAGAGCGTCCCCTTCTAAATATGCAGTGCTGTATTTCTTTAAATAGTGCACCATATTTAGCATCTTTTTCCAAGATATGCCAATACTTATTAATACTATGTTTAAAAAGTTTCAGCTTAAGCAATTTCTCCCTCTCCTTGCACACCTGTGCTCATGGCTCTACTCCTTGCAGTGTATCTATGTTGAGACCACTACGTGATATTAAGAGACTGCATCTCTTAAGCTTTGATGGAAATTCCTGGAGGATGGTGATGTATACACCTGAATTACTATTTATACTTCAAAAGACTTTGTTGGTTCTATGGCTTGCACAGGTTGACTTTTGTAAACCCTATTGATGGAATACTAAAAGTGAGATGTTGTATGAAAAATTAAAAATTCAAGTAACAATTGATGAAGTTAAAATATTCCTGTATGATGTTTTCTTTTTTTTCATTTGATGAAGCGGCACATGTGTTTGTGAAAAATCCTCTGTCTCTCTTCCACCACCCAATGTATAGATTAGCAAGAGAGGGTGAGAAAGCATAGCCCATTTGCAAATAGAATGTACTATCAAATACAAAAAAAATTGTAGGTAGTAAAAATGCAATACCCATAATAAGAATATTGGTATCCTCATCATACAGAGTACTGTTGTGTAAATGGTATGATACTGCTTCTAAAGCCAGGTGGTGGGGGATCCTGGAGAATAAACTCTCCACATCACAAGTAATCCACATGTGATGTGGTAACCCAGAAAAACTTAAAAATATTTTTAAGACAGTGCCGCTGTCCTTAAAGAACCTGGGAACAGTCTGAACAAGGGGCTGCAACATTTTACCCTCCCGCTTACTTAGTCTGATATTCAGTGAGCCAATACTGGAAATAAAGGATCTTAGTTTTGTAGGAAAAATTTCTTTGGATTTTGGGAATGCCATAAAATTTGTCAGTGGTACGATTTTCTGGACACGTATTTAGATTCTTTTTCAGTTATTGCACCTAATGCTACACCTTCTTGCAAGAGTGTTTTTAGTTTTGCAGTGAAAATAGAAGTAGCATTCCTGTCCAGTTTTTCATATGTATTATATGTAATAGCTCCATGGCTTGCTTTTTATATAGTCTCATATACATAATCACTATCTGTACTCCCTTATCTGTTTTCTTTATGATCCAATTTTTATTTCTCTGAGTTCTTTTATGCATTATTTTGTTCTTTTGTTGAATTATATTTTTTATTAGTTTTTTCTATATTTTTCCTTTTCATATTAATTAGATCTTTATCTATTTTTAGTTGAAATTCATCTAGTGCCTGAGTTATTGACTTAATAGTATAAAAGTGTGGATTTGGAATCCTAGGTCTAGTGCTAGGACTCATACTGCTGTCATTTGTCTTACCACTCTCACATTCCACATCGTACAAGGTAAGTAACAGTTGTTGTTCTTTAAACAAGAGAGACTGAAAAACATTTTCTAGTATAGAACTATCCTCAATATCTGTGGCTACAACGTCACAATGATCAAAAAATGTCTCTTCACAGTTAAAGCTCTTGCAAATTTATTCACATCAATGATTGTTTGAAAAAGATCAGTCTGATTGTGGGGAAAAGTTCAGTCCCTTATTTAGCAC